>VACF01001200.1:0-222514 GCA_006891605.1 Pleurozium schreberi
TCTTCATCAAGACTGTAATCCCAATCAAATCGGTTTCAATTCCCCACCAGCACACTCTTCGTCAAACTCTAACATACCTAAAGAACCTGTACAATCCAAAGCCACCCCAAGACAACCCAGGAGGCCTAACCCTAATCCAATCGCTTCCCAGCACAATTACGCAAAAAGCTCCATCAGGGTTACAAATTCGAGCACGGAAATCGTGAGAGCGACAAAGCAGGGTCTGCAAGCAGGAGCGACAAATCATTCCAAGTTCGGGATCTTTTGTTGGGATTGCAGAATTGGAGACTTGTGCTCAAGGCTACTTAAGGTAAGAGACCCCATAGTGGTCAGAATTTGGAGTTTGCCCTGACGCTACTGTTGAAATTTTTCAATTTTTTTCCCACTGAAAGAATGGAAGACTTCTGGATTGCAGAAACTCCAAAGAAATTCAAGTGAACTTGTTTATTTTGGGGGGAAATATTCAAATCTACATTCCAAGAAACCAATGTTCAAAATTACACAAGTAATTATCGATAGAGAGTTCTGGCTAGCAATTAGACCAAGAAGAAAGTGTCAACCATGATGAATCAATAACAAACAAGCTTTGTGCAAGCAACTAGAACACAATAGCAAAGTGTCTAAAAAGATGAAACATCAACAACAGGCATCAAGGCAGTTCCTGCTTTTCATAAACAAGGTATGCATTCACTACATTCAGCCTGCCTTTGAATTGACCAGAAGAAATCTGAACTTGGAGAACGCCATTTCATTTTCTATATCCCTAGCAAAACATCCTCCACACCCTACCCTTAAATTGACCAAAAACCATACTCTGAAACTAAACCTGAAACCAACAAGTGCACTTGAGGATACTCAACAAGATAACTTGAACTCCTGCAATCTCGAAACTTCCTGACTCACCACTTCAAATGCAACTGATCTTCGACGCTTCGGACGCCGATGAAACGTCCTCCGATGCATCAAGTTGCAGAAGAGACGTTGTTACACAGCTGACGCTARAGGYAGGAAACATCACCTCGSAGCCGAAGTCACAGAGARGAAGCTCAATGGGGAGTGCCAAACCCTATTTTGAAACGTGGAGGGCCTCTWGTTTGGGGGCAGCTTTATGGACGACTGAGATGAACTTTTTTTTTGAACAAATGGAAAAAACCATAGCATTGAATCACGGAGCACCAAGTACAAAGCAGCCAAGCCAAGGGTTGGACAATGAAGAGAGACGAGCGAACGAAAAAAAAGAAAGAACACAAAAAAACGACCAAAAATAGCCTAGAGGAAGGAGCAAAGTGGAGGACCACTTCCATTAGATGTTTTTTCAGCCCTGGAAGAGCCTGTTTCGGAGCTGTTCCCTGAAACTGTTCACTGCACAGTGAACCAGCCACTGCTGGTCTGAAATTTTGAATTTCAAAAAAAAAAAAAAAAAAAATTTTTTTTTCCAGAAATCTTAGAAAGTATAAAGAAACTGAAAACTGATTTAAAAAATAATTTTTTTCTTTCAAAAAATTATTTTTTAAATAATTAATAAATAATTAAAAATAATAATTAAATAGTATTATCCGACGTGGCAGTCTCTGTGCCACGTCAGACTGCCTATGTGGCAGAGTTCCCAAAGTTCCCAATGTGTTCCCACAGCCGGGAACTAGCAGTCTTTTAGATGGGCCAAAAAACAACTAATGTGTTCCAAATAATGTGAGCACCGTTMGGAGTAGCAATAATTGGAGAATGAAGCCAGACTAAATTAAACTTATTCCACATGGTATCAGCGGAGATCAACTTTCACCCCCATTGGACGGCCTGGAGTTTTGGAAGATCGACAACTCTTGGGATAGGTGGATATTTTTACTCCAACCAATCGGACGGCCTAGGTATTTTGGCAAATGGGGGGCCGGGCATTTTGAAAAGGTAGTCTAGTGGTTGCCTCCTTTTGCTTCATTGTTGTATACTTCGATTTTTTTAAGGGTAAACTAGATGAAATCACCAAAAACTTCATTGTCCAAAATTGTTCACTACTAATCACATTTTACTTTTTGCATCCTCAAAGTATGTTTCTATAAAAAAAAAATGAAATGTTTATCAAATTGTGGATGAAAATTTTTCAATTTTTTTTTGAAGTTCACTAATGATAAGGAATATGATAGATGAATGCACACAAGTGGTGGATGAATGGATGTACAAATATGGATGATCGTTCTAATATGCTTACATTCCTAGGTGCATGTTGCTACACTACAACCATATCAAAAAAATTCTCTCTTTATAAGAGGATTTGAGACAAATTAGCCAAGATCTAATTAAAAGTTTTTTTTGAATATTATTTAGGTGTAATATGGTCCTTTCTATGAGGGATAGTTTTAATTTTTTTTTACCCCTGAAGCCCAAAGGCCATTTTTCTATCAAAAACCATTGAAAACTATCATTTTTGCTACATTCATCCAAGAAAACAAAAAGAATGAGTTTTTCTTAAAATTGAAACGTAGGATCTTATACTTCACTTGTCTTAGATCATGTGGTAAAAATTTCATGAAGTCTGTAAAAAATACCGTTTTGTGTTGTGGTCAGTTCACATATCTTTACTAGTATCTGATCAGCATATGTATGCATTAATCTAATTTCTGAGATTCTCGTTAGAGTACGGTGTGAATCCAGATCTCTTATGCGTAGTTGGATATCTTAGTTCGATCAGCGAGAAATTCGTTGCAGTGCCCAATGAAGAACATTTGAAACTTTGGCTGTCAATGCCGACTTTTGTTATGAAACTCTCTGGTGGCGTAATCCAGCGCTGATGCTTTTGCGCATGTGGCAGATCGATTATTTGCATCGAACTGGGAGGACAGCTCGAATGGGAGCTAAAGGTAGGTGTGCAGGATTGTATTGATTTTGCACTTACTAGCACCATCATTGAAGATTTTCGGCTCGTTTGTTCGATGACGACCCATAGGGTAACCCAGCACACTAGGTTTTCCTCCGTGTCTGATGATTTGAAGACTCTGCAGATGAAGACCCCTGATCTTGGCTTCAGAGTGCCGTTCACAGACCCTCATTAGTCACAAATCCTATGAAGCTGATTGAGTATGGTTGTGATAAAGCTGGAATGACTGTCAGCCTGTGAAGACCCGTCTAGCTTAGGCTCTAATAAACAGTTTATAGAAGAAGGGTCCKTAGGGGTTGATCTCATCATTGCCATTTCGATTTTGTAAGTTTTCTAGGATCCTATATACTTCATTTATGGCATCCTTCCCTCTCCTACCATATCGAACGCCAGGTCTGCTCAGCGGGTCCTCTGTAATACTCCTGTCCCAATTAATATTTTTTTATCAACGTTCTTACAAATTTTCCATGTCTAATGTGGCATTGAATTTCTCAGGTATGGTGACAAGCTTGGTTACAAAGAGGGATCAGACCCTGGCAGTCCAACTGGAGGATGCAATGCGCAGAGGGGAGTCATTGGAAGCTTTGACGAACAGTCGAGAGAAGCTGGCATCCATCAAAAAGAAGGAGGTCGAGGAGAAGCGGAAAGCCAAGCCGAACAAGCTTGGTGTGTCATTAAAATATTCCAACACTCAAGGAGGCAGATCCAAATCCGGTTCACAGCGAGGCACTCGMGGAGCAGCAAGAGAAACTGGCGTAGGTGGCAGCTCAAGGACGAGTAGCAGCGCAAGAACAAGTAGTGGCAGCTCAAGGCCGGGCAGCAGCTCACGGTCCAGAGGGTCTCCGAGTTCCGGTGGTCTTGCAATGAAGAGAAGGTGAAACAATATGGGATTTGCAGGTTTGTGACCAAATTGGGCAAAACATGGTTCCTCTAGACCTAAAAAGACTTGCCCCTTTCTGGACTTTGGAATGGGACTTGGTTCATGGCTGCACTATGAATCACTTGTTCAATTTGTGTTATTTGAGCTATTCCATGTCATTGTACCACTATTCCACTGTATCTATCGTGGGCTCTTCCTACAATAGTTAATTGCTCTGGACTTTTTACAACTAACGAAAGTGAGGTGTTGGGTACTTCGATTTTCAGTATTTTCATGCTATTGGAAGCAGACTCTTCCGTTTTATTTGTTTTTGTTTTGTCTTGTTTGTTTTGAAACGAAGGAGTTGTATTCCAAAGTAAACCTGCAACACAAAGCCAAGGACCGAGGCCAGCAAGAACCTGGCAAGCCAGCAACGATTTATTTCTTAAATTTTCTATGTACGATGGAGAAGAGGGGGGGACCTCTTGAAGAAGACACAACATTCTTATCCCCTAAAGGACCACAAGGCCACCACGTGGCTTCTGCAACTACATTTGGAGCAAATTTGATATGTTAACCTCATTAACAACTCGTGAATAACAAAGAGACCCTCAATGATTTTTTACATTGAATTTGTTGGTGCAATTTGATCGAGAAATGATCAAGTGTGTGATTTTTGGTGAATTTTTTGAGATTTGAAAAGACTGTCACTCCACATTCCCATATCTTTTTCTCTACACCTCAAAATGAATTGAAAAAAATTACATATTATTATCATGATGATAAGTACTTGTGGATAAAAAATTTGAGCATTGTTGAGCATTTTGATCCATTTCATCGTATGTACAAAGTGTTGCCTAACTAAACATTTTTCATCAATCCTTTTAACGGTGGCATTTTCTCAAAAATTGTACGATTTTGTTGAACTTTTTTTCATAGGAAAGATAAATAAGTCTTTTTATATTTCAATGGTGGTGATCATCAAAATTAGAACATCATTGGCTTAAATGGGGGCATGGTGTGGCTTTGGATTGTACAGGTTCTTTTGGTATGTTAGAGTTTGACGAGGAGTGTGTTGGTGGGGAATTGAAACCGATGTGATTGGGATTCCAGTCTTGATGAAGAAAGCGTTTCAGTGTCAGTGAGAGGGAGAGCGAGAAGCCATGCTGTCATGGGGAGGGATCACCTTGTGTTTGAGCGGGGCAGCGCTCTACTGTCTGAGTCGCAACACGGGCCGTGACGCGCTCAATTTGAAGTCCATCGAGAAAGTGAACCAGCTGAAAGATCTGGCCATGTTGCTGGAGTCGGCGTGCAAGGTGGTGCCCTTGGTGGTCACGGTGGCGGGTCGCGTCGGGGCGGAGTCGCCAATTGCTTGCGAGCATTCGAGTCTGCGAGGGGTGATTCTTGAAGAGACCGCCGAGCAGCATTTCCTCAAGCACAATGACACGGGCTCGTGGATCCAAGACTCGGCGTTGATGCTGTCCATCAGCAAAGAGGTGCCATGGTACCTGGAGGACGGCTCGGGCCGTGTCTACGTCGTCGGAGCCCGGAATGCCGCGGGCATGGAGCTCACGGTGGCCAGTGAAGTCTTCGAGGAGTCSGGACGGTCGCTCGTGCGCGGCACGCTGGATTACTTGCAGGCAGGGTTTCTTTTGCTAAATCCCTAATTCAGTCGTACTTGCTAGACTTTCAAARAGTACASTACCGATTTTTTGGTTGAAATTTGGTAGAAATCACGTGACATTCTTGAGCAGCTGCCTTTTAACACCCTAGCAAATAGAATCCAGATTCTTTTTCGAGCAGCATCAGCACCCTTGGAAAAAAAAGATAGGCCACTCACTAAGCACCATGCATGCTCTCTGCAGTGAATTTTGGATTTTGGATTTTTTCCAATCTACATTGGAGAAGGGTACATTCTCACAACTAAACAGAATGATTGCTTGCAGGGTTTGAAAATGCTCGGCGTGAAGAGGGTGGAGAGAGTGCTGCCCACGGGCACCAGCCTTACCGTGGTAGGAGAAGCTGTGCAAGATGATCGTGGCCTCATTCGAATCCAGAAGCCGAACAAGGGACCGTTCTACGTGACGCCAAAGAGCCTGGACCAGTTGGTGGCGAATCTGGGTCGGTGGTCGCGGTGGTACAAGTACATGTCACTTGGTTTCACCCTCGTTGGCATCTACTTCATCACCTCACATGCCATTAAGCATGTAATGGAACGTCGGAGGCGAGAGGCTCTGCATAGGAGAGTGGTGGAAGCTGCCGCTTTGAGACAGGCATCACAACGAGAGGGCAGTGGTGATGGGGAGGAGGGAACTCCGCATCCGCTCGACGACGGTGATATCTCGTCAGTTCATAAGAAAGACGGCGGAACGCCCGATCTCTGTGTCATATGCTTGGAGCAAGAGTACAATGCTGTGTTTGTGCCATGTGGGCACATGTGCTGCTGTACGTCGTGCTCGTCGCAGCTCACGAGCTGTCCGCTTTGTCGACGCCATGTTGACCAAGTTGTAAAAACATATCGGCACTAGCGGCTTCTTCTTTATCTGATCAAAGCTTCTGACATCGTATGGGAGAGGTGTGTACTGATCGTTTTTCTGGAGAAAACATTAAAACGTGACAACAGGGACAGTTATTAGTACCAGACTCTTATAGCAGCATCAACAGTCAGCGACTTGCTCTGGTTCCTTCAACCTGGAAAGGTACCCGGTGCTGAGGACTTTGAGCTTGGATCTATTTGAGTACTGTGACTTAAGTCTCCTAGCACACCTTCTTGTTACGAGTGTAAAGGTACTCAAGATAATGGAAGGACGAATTTCTCTCCATTTTGTATAAGCATCATGTAATGTTGCTGTTGGGAGCTTGTTGCAGAATTTTCTTGCTTCTATTATACTGAATTTATCTGCTTTTGCTGCTACGTCGTCATWCTGGTATCTCTGTTCTAGGAGATGTATTTATGCTCTAAGTCGGGTAGCAATAATGTCCTGGGAAAAGGCTCTTCATGTGCCTCAAGTGGCTCTGTTTTTTTCAAGGGGAGTATATTTTGTTTGTGTCTTATTTTTCATTTAGGTAGTGCAWGTTCAATGAACAAATTCATACATAAATCGTAGGAGGCGGGCCCCAGGTCATCCAGTGCGTTCATATCCGTGAAGGAAAAGCTGAATTGTCCTTTAAAATTGTCCTCGATTTTTTGTTTAATATGAGCGCGCAGTTGAGTGTTCCATCAAGAATGAAACGCCAAATGTATTGCTCTCTTTATTTGGCATTTCTTGCCAGCAGTCCCACAACACACATTGGGTAGACTTAATCCTGGAAGGACACGGCCCCTCGTGACCAAGGTAGTGACCAAAACACTCCGATTATTGGACCATTAGGTGCATTATTTGTTTCTACGGTTAACAGTGCAGTCATCTATTATTGGACCTAAAAGGCTCCCAGCGTCCTTACAGAGTTAATGGCCCTGCACTTGAAATTTACTACACATTGCTAACTCATTGTGTGTTTCAACTTGTTCAACTGGTTTAATAGAAGGCACTATAGTCGAGGTTGCACTGAGTTGTGAGGTTCAAAGGAGGAGAGATGTAGAGTCCATCGAGGAAGAATTTGGCGAGCTGTCGGTAGAATGCTTGAGTGTAATGGATTCCATCCCAAGATATGTAACTCGCAGGATTGGCACAGGCTGGAATTCCGGAGCAACAGGATCCAAAAGTCCCGCAGGTAGCAGCCGAGTCGTAATTGTAGGGTCCTCCAGCACCGCAGCAGGTTTGATTTGTGTTGGTAAACCCTGTTGTCATTTGTGTCAGCACAATGTCATAATTCAGTCTAGCTTTGATCGATGGAGATGCAACTTAGTTAGTTAGCATGTGCCGGATCATTGATTAGCCRAACAAGATCAGAATAGAATGTTCACTCTGGAATCAACACTCAGTCTCAGATGTATGGGTTGCAATTAGGTCAGCGAACTTTTGAAGTTGATCTATAATGAGAGTGTAGTTGATAGAGTTCTTACCGTATTTGGCAGGGTTAGCAAAAATCTCGGCAGAAGCATTATAGTTATCGATCAAGTAGATCTGGGAATCAGTGTAATTGGCCTGCAACTGGGCGACCACCTGTTGCAAGGCAATCGCGTAGGCTCGGTTGATAGCGTTGATGTCAGCCACGCAGTTCAGGGAGTCCCTTGGACGGGTGCCGAATTGATTGAGCTGTGCAGGGTTGCATCCTTGCGGGGGCGTGTTGCCCAAGAAGAAAAGCCTGGATCCGGAGTCGTGGAGGGTCTGCGGAACATCATCAATACATCACGGAGATTAGGCAAGTTCCATGATCACAAGATCGAGTCTTATCAACTGTTTCTGTTGGTTACAGGGTTGGAACTCAGAAACAGCTGATTGCTATAGTGCCATTTCAATGCTCTTTCAATCTTTTTCTAATATCATTCAATTCATGGCTTTGGTTGAGAGCTTAATATTTCTGAAACAGTGGATGAAGTAATTGAGAGTGACTTACTATTTTGAGTGTCATCACCAAGATCTCAAAAATTTGCAAACCATGGACTAGCTAGGAGCTATTATAGGACGCATTTTATGGCTTGTGGAAAGATGTGAAATTTGACGTACAGTGATGGCTTGCTTCACTACCACCAGCAGCACTTGACTTGGTTGGACTCAAGAGCAAGTCTTACTAGTTACTACCAGTAGCAACTACTTGCTCAAAGTCAAAATAGATATTTTTTTGTAACATAAAGTGACAATAGACATCAAGGGTCAGTCATCTGCTCTTGACGTGTGTTCACCTGGGGTCAAAGCAAAAATTTATTATTTACCACTAGTTGATCAAATTTGTGAAATTTAAATTCATATTTTTGGAATTGGAAACTTCAAAAGTGTTAGGCATGGTTACTAGATACAAAATCAATAGTTCAAATAGAGGGTAAGTTTTTACATGAATCTCCTTTTTACACCCACCAAGGTGAAAGGTGAAAGAGATCTCAAGATCACATGAGCTCCTCTAGCCCTAGTCAACGTAACGTGTTGTTAAAACTGAGAGACCTCAAGATTGATTGAGCTCCTCTAGTCCTAGCCAATGTAACGTGTCCTAAAAATTGGAAGGAGTGCCTTCAAAGTCAAATGCATTTTTGTTTTGTTTTTATAATTTGAGGGAATTTATGACTTGGAGTTGAATACTATCTATCTATAGGTGTGCTATGGKGAGATTGCGTGTGAAATTAAAGTCTCTTGTCATTACTATCACCTTTTTAATTCCAATTATAATATTCATGAACGTGCAAGGGCTTGAATGGTTACTTTGCCCCATATGCATTAGGAGGAGTCACAATTGACCACAAATGCTATAGCATTTTCCTGAGTTTGTGGCAAAAAGTGGTTGCCACATAGAACCTATTAAATTGTTGATTTGAAGGCTCTCTATGAATTTCCAATTCAACACACTTTTTAAAATTCAAGAATATTATGGTCCATTTTTTTAGGTAAGTATTCAATATAATATAAACATATTTGCTTTAGATATGGACATGATAATTAATGTGACACAAATAATAGGAGATAAAGTTTGTTTCTACACTACATAACAATTAAAATTAAAATGAATGATGCCTAAGGGTCATTGCAAGAAAGGGCGTGCAATTTGCGTAGCGTTTTCTACAATACTCATTTTTTTCTTCGGGAGTACTTTAAAATTAGAAAAACAATTTTCAAAAACAATGAAAAATACGTTTCATGTATGAACCTTTACAAAGAAGGTACCCTAGGAAGGAAAACTATAGAAAAATTCTCTAAGTAGGAGAACTAGAAAAGTGAAAAATCTCATGAAAATAGGTACTTTGATTTTTTAATTTAAAAAAATAGGGAATTTTTTTTTAAAACTAAAAATTGTCAATTTGGGAAAACTTCATGGTGAAGAGATTTCACTAAAATAATGATCTTAAAACCATCTTGTTTGTTCAAAATCGCGCGCACAAGGGAGCCTTGTTCGCAGCTATGTAGAAGAAATAAAATAATGTTTTTTTTAAATTCCCTTTGGTAGATACATGCATGCCTAGTGTGGGAATAGACCATAGAAATTTTGTCTCTAGATCATTAATTTTGGATACTTCCTAGCAGTCCTTTTTTTCTGGGCGAAATGGAGCCAAAAAGCACCATATCATAGTGGTGATGGTTCATAGTATGGTGATGGTTCATAGTATCTATTTTCTTATTCCTTTTTGTACTTGTTGACATGGTTATCCTATTAGACATGCTAACATGGCATCAAATATGACATATAAGACAAACAATAGGCCGCCCATCCGTCACATAAGAATATAGAATTACCCTAGAATACATTCAAATATTTTAGAAAATATTCAAAGGATTATTTCAAGAGGGTTGTCTATGAGCCCCATATCTAATTCAACAAAACATGAAGAGGTGATGCCTAAACAAAAAAATAATGTTAGACTATCTAGACAATCTTGCCTACTAATGCGAAGGAAGATTTGAATGAAGAGGCAAATTAAACCTCAATGTCAAACCTAAGTATGACTATTTTTTCAAACTTCATAGTTCTCTCTTTATGCTCCCATTTTGCAACTCTATATGAATGAATTTTTACAAGTTCTTATATATATATATATATATATATTTCAAAGACATAACTTCAAGTCTTCTATTAGTCATGAAAATTCTAACCTACTACTCCCTCAATCCCACTAAAAGATTCCTAATCAGGCTTATTTACAATTTTTGTAGGAAGAATTTGGGAAGCTTTTAGTGGGATTGAGGGAGTATGAATTTCGGAATAAAAAGTGAAAAAATATCATATCGAATCCAAAATATGCTTAATCCTTGCAGGACGAGGAGGGCGTATTAATTCCATTGGATGACAAAAAACTCATGTGGTGAGTGGATACTCACCAATTTTCATCCGTTTTTTTTGTGAAAATGTCCACACATATGTCAATCATCATGGGAAGTCAAATTCGCATCACATGAAAGTGTTTTGTGCCACGTTGTCCTTGCAATAATTGAATGGGTAGCATTAGGTTTTGGTTTGTATAATTTTTCCAAAGCTAAACATGTGCGTGAACATTGCTTTTTTTCCTCGACCAAAAGCTAAACATGTGCACGAACACTGCTTTTTTCCCTCGACCAAGCACTATATATTGCTGCAATAATTGAATGGGTAGCATTAGGTTTTGGTTTATATAATTTTTCCAAAGCTAAACATGTGCGTGAACACTGCTTTTTCCCCTCAGCCAAGCACTACATATTGCATGCCGCCTTTCCCTGTGGTCATAGGTCCGTCCTTTAGGGGTTAAAAATTATGAAATTTTTCCCATAGGTGTATACCATATTGTAGAACCGAGGGTGAATCAATATGTGGTGTCACTCTAAAACTAGAAATTAGCACTCCGTGGTAGTCAGTCCAAAGTTCAAATTGCAATAAAGATTTAGATTTTAGAAATTTTCCAAAAATTTTCAATTTGAGGTACAAACSAAACTTGATATCTTCATTTCATACAATTGGTCTCAAATTCAAAAATAGATCAATTTCATGACTAAAATTCAAATAAAGAAAAAAGAGCAGAAATTGCAAAAATGCACTACATGGTGATCTGTGGATTTGCCAACGTTTCATGGTTTAGAGTTGATGAATGTACAGACGACAGGAGGCAAGGCAAATCGGAAAACACCACAAGGTACAAAATTTTGGTTGTGGCCATGACAAAAATAATGTGGCTTAGCATATAATTTCTCATAGTAAGGAGTTCACGATGCCTAGTCCAGTCACCACGTCTCTGGACACGAGAAGATAACATTTGCATTCATTTAAGGTAGGAGGTTCATAAACTGTCCATTTAAGCCTACGTAACTCATGAATGACAATAATAGATATTTCAAGGAACATGCCACTCCTTCCTAGATAGGGACCCATTTAGAACCCGGTCGAATTATGGACCTCCTACCTTGCACATAACAAAATAAACCCACGCCCAATGGAAACCAAAAAATCCAATTCTACCCACCTCAGCTCATCGATCCGCATGTGAGATTGACACATAACAATCAGGATAAACAGAACATTGGAATGGAAATCATAGTGAAATAGGGACTGGTAAATATAAGCTTTGAACGACCACATTACAAATCTCTTCAGGACAGACGTACATTACAAATTCCAGTCCAGATGTCCTGCCAATTTGCTACTCCTAAATTAGTATACATCACAGAGACTTCGTTACTTGCAGGGCATTTAAGCGGACGCAATAGCCCGATCGCCACTCGTGGGGTGCAGGAAGAGCTGCGAAACTGAAGAGGAGGACCTCAACCTCATTGATCGGACAGATTGAGGCGACGCAATTGCTGTTGCTGTGTGCGTAAGAGACGCCATAGCAGCAAGATCAGTGAGCTGGGGACTGCAGGAAGTCGTGCGAGGCAGGAATTTCATGAAAGGAAGAGAACAAAGTGATGAAGATTACGAAGTGATGAAGAATACGAGAATACGAACTGAAGTGGTGTGTATGTTTTTGGCGACTGATGGCGATGCGATGCGGCCACTTGGAAGGAATGCAAAGGAATCGTCTGCAATGCGAGGAATTGGATGAGTCAGCGGTGGTCCTTGCAGAATGCTGGTATTCCTCTGCTTCCATGTGACTGTGCAACGGGGATCTCTTTTTAGACATAAATCATCACCATCCACACGTGAAATATTTTAGAATCCTGTCCGTTCAGTTACCACCATCTACACTACAGTAAATAGTGAAATTTGGTTGCCCCATTGCATTGCGGTTATTTCTTCCATAGTGGTCACCTATGAAGTGGCCCCATTGTGGAATTTTTAGTTTTGTGAGATCTAGGCCACAATCAATGTCTCACATGATCGTGATGGAGTGATTAGTGACCACATAAGGCACTTCCAACTTTTCAATGTAAAATTCATTACAAGGATTGACTTTTTAGGCATTCCATTTTAGAAAATATTGTGATTGCATTAGGTAGTGAGATGACCATCATGGATTCAGATTTTGTTGGCTATGGGGTGGTCTACAAACCCTGTTGGGCCATGGAAAACTGAACACTTCAAAAATTCTTAGCAAATTCATATTTTATCAAAAAAATATAATTTCAATTGCACTTGCTATTTCTCACACTTGTCTTTAAGTGGGGAAAAAACTGAAAAATTTCAACAAGAGCGTGAGTCCAAACTCCAAATTCTAGCCACTATGGGTTGTCTTACCTTAATTTCTCAACAATTCACACTATATGAATATTTTTGTTATTGAACAAGAATGCACTACTTTTGAATTAGTTATTGGTGTAGTGGGAACTCATGAACCTCCAAGTGTACAAATGGAAGTATTTGTACAAATATTTGTTGGCTTTTATTTGTACAAATATTTGTTGGCTTGTAGAGTGATTTTCTTGGGGTAAGGCAACCAATTGTGAAGGCAACGTGATTTCACTATTTAGTGTACTTTAACTCATGAACATCGAGGCGAGACGTTTGGTGTCCAATGAATGACAAGGAATTTTCCTATATAGGACACAACTAGTTGCAACTATTCATCCTCAAATTTAAGGGCGGAACGGGAAGATCATCTACAATACTTTGACTTCTAATGAGTGCTTTTGAATTTTTTTTTTATACCAATGATTCCCATAGTATCAAAATGGATGGATTCGATGGTCACTAGTCCATCCTTCAAGGGTTGAGTTGAACTAGCCTATCCACAACAAAATACATAAATGTCAAGGTTGGACTTTTTGCAAACATTACAATATGGTTAGAGATGGTTTTAAATGAAAAAGTGAGTGTTCAAGATACCAAGAGAAAGATATAAATTATCAAAGTGGGATTCCAATGATCCTCACCCAAAACCATTTTCTTCAATTATATATAGTACCCAGCAACTCTCAATCGTCCCCCCCCTATTTTGCCATTCCAAAGAAAATTGTAGAATGTATTATATGATTAATATTTTTTGTGTTGCATAATTATCATTCAATTCTTATATAGTGTCGATCATGCATACCACATTTGGATTTAAAAAAACTAGAACTCTATTTTTGGTGAATTGTTCCATTAGAATTTAATGATTTTACATGATAATTCATTGAAAAACATTAATGATCAATTTTTTTTTATTGTAGAAATATGTAGGAAACATCCATAAACACATCTTTCCTTCAATAAGTATCTCCAAGAGGTTTTAGAATTTCCTCACAACTGTTTTAAAAGTTGGGTAGCCAATGTTCAAATTTTGAAAAATAGATATTTCTTCATTGTAATTAGATTTTGGCAAAGCGATTGTATCTTCATGGTCAAATACACAAAATTAGTAAAAACATAAAGGTCTAATAGGAAAACCTAATTACAATAAAAAATACCTATTTAATATGTTTGATTGGAATTGCATAAGAATTGAATGTTTAAAATGCAAGACAAAAAATGCCATTCATATTCTATATTATACAAAATTCTTTTAACTAGCAAAATAAGGGGGACAATTGAGAATTGTTGGGTACTATACATAATCCATMCATTTTGCAAATTCTATGGGTACATATTTCTAAGATTGGTTTAAGATCTCGGGGAAGTCATTTAGTTCTACTACAACAAATTACTTGCAAACAAGTGGTTTCTAATAAACTATAATTTCAACCTAAAATTTTGAGCATTGTTTAATAATGACTATAGGTTTCTATTGCAAAAAATTCCTACTCAAATAAAATATGAAATGATTTCTAGAAGAGGTTGAAAACAAACCAAAATGGTATATTTTCAACTCAAATACTTATAGAGAACACATTTAGATGACCATTGCATCAAAATTCAACACAAAAATGAGATTTCAATAGAGAGTTATTTTTTCATTTTTTTTCATTTTGTATAATTTTTTTTCTTATATAATATAGGGATGTGAAAGTTATTTTTCAGTTCTACAATGTATCTTTTTACCTCAAAACTTTGTGACTAATTATTATAAATAAATAAAAACATCAATAATTCAAAACGTTAACTTTCAAAGTAGAAAATTTTTCTCATATTTATTTTACTTTTTTTGTGTAAAATCCAAAAATTATATAGGAGATCCAAAATTTTGTTTGCACGTGGTCTTTTATGGACACTCTGATTGAACCCTTGAGTTTACGATGTAATGCTAAGACAAGTGCCTCCACCTTACAAGATAAACTAGCCTGTTACTACATAGATTCCAATTCCACAAGAATGTATCCATAGTGTAGATTTTCATTCTAAAGTGTAACCATGGATATATAAGGGCAAAATTGAGATGAGACTATGAGAGTGGTAATAGGTTGTTTGAGAGGTAAAATTGTCAAAAATTGACACTTTTTAGGGTAGTTGCATGGATTGCAAAAAAAAACTCCAAGCAACATAAATTTTGCCCTGGGCCCTCGATCCTCAAGTATAAGATAAGATAGTAAACGCTCACATATTTTTTTGAATGACTTCAATGCCTTTGGATTCATGGTGCTTCAATATGAAGTTCAATTCACCATAATAGTAAATCTAGAACTTATCTATTTAGTCTAGTTTGTGTAGAAGACAAGTGATAGATGGGTATTTTGTTGGGCCCAGAAAGTAATTAGTCTATTTTAGATAGAATTATAGAAATACTATTTGGTCTAGCTTGCATAAAGGGCAAGTGAAAGATGAGTATTCCATTGGCCACAAAAACTATTTGTAGACATATCCTACTATTTAATATCCATAGCAAAATTTGAGGAGGTGAGTTATTTGAGTATTGAAAATATTTGGGTTTTTGTAGGAATGGTTCAAGATTTGTGGTAGTTGTATGTCCTACTAGTCGACATTGCAATTGAATGGCATATACTCATTTGTACTCGTCAAAGTAGTCTAATCTTCACTTGGGAAAATCAACAACATCCACCAATTGAATCATCTTAGATTGCCATGACATCCTTTAAATCAGTAAACTTTCATAATAATCAAACCGCATTCATCCACTAATTGAATAAACTTGAATACAATAGAACCTCTCTAAAATACTAAGATTAAGACTGGAATTGACACATTCAACAAAAGAGGTTATTGCATTAAGGTTGGGGATGATCTTCACATGTGGTTCATATTGTTAAGCCGGGACCAACAATCAATGCGGTCTAATAGCACTTTATTGAATTAGAGAGGATTGAATTAGGGAGGTTCTATTGAAGTAGGCATAGCGATAAAGAGATTTCAACATTCCCACTTTCAAAAGTGTGAGAGTTCAATTTCTACAAATGGGCTACACAATAGAAATCCAACAATCAAAGGGTCACAATCATCTCCTAATTGAATTTAATTGAAGAAGTTAGCAGGAATACCAATAAAGAGAGAATTCAACATTCCTTCTCTCACAGCAATGACAGTTCAATATCTACTAATGGCTACAATACAAGGAATCCAACAATCCTAGGGTTACAATCCTAGGGTTTAGGGTTTAGGGTTTTTCAGGGGTCGGGGTTTGGCCTGTCCGCTGTTGCTCAAAGAAAGGGAGAACGCTAGGAACCTGTCGACCATGCGCTTTGGCGGTTTCCATGAACTCCGCCCACGTGAAGGGGCGATACACCGCAGGTCGCTGCGAGTCCACAAGGTCCGGGGCTGCTTGCAGCAGCGTCGGAGTGTCCCCCGGCGTCAGGAAGTAGGCGATGGACAAGCGGGCTTCTGTAGAGGGCGCTACGGCCCGGTGTTGGATGCTCCTGTACTGCCCGTTGCTCAGCGCCTGCGTTTGTGGGGAATCGATCAGCGCCATCTCTTTCATTTCATTCGCAATCCCACTTTCTCAAATGTCCACAACCGGGAGCCATTCAGACACTGTTTCTGGTTTCATTATATTCTTTGAAGGTTGCTGGTTTCTACGGTATTAGGAAGAAAAGGACAAGGCTCACTCGGATCCCGCATGAACATTCAGAAACTTTCTTCTGTTTTCGTCTTCTTTAAATGTGGCTGAAAAAAACGATACTCACTCGGATCCCATATTAACATTCCGATACCTTTTTCGCTTTTTCTGTTCCTTTGATTGCTGCTGGCTTCTGTTAGGAAAAGAAAACCAAGATACGAGGCTAGCTCGGCACATTCAGACACTTTCGTGATTACTCAACTCTGTTTCGTGATCAATCAAGGTTTACATGCTAGGTGGTTGGAATCTGCAGCCTGGTCTTGGGAATCGGTACATCCTTCTCAGCTGAACATATACTGGTCATCAAGACCAGACTCGTCATTCATGTTACTTCTCAGTAAATTGCAGTAGGTATTTAGGGGGGGTGCTATAGTTCCAGACTCGTGCTCCGAGAATGGAGGCAACTCGGGAAACACTTGAAATCTCTACCAGGACCCTAATACTTTGAGACGACATTTCATTCCATTTTAGCTCATTGAACAATAATATCCTCCGAACCACAACATCTCTTCGGGACATACGTGATGCCCAAGTACTGAATCTCGGACATTCTTTATCTCCGTCTTCGCAGCTATCGAGATACATAAAAAAGGAACTGATAGAGGGGGGTCTACTTATGAGAATCAGATTGAGCAAAACCTGAGAGATTATGCTCGAGGCCTCGGAGACAACAATCACAACCCCCTTTGCTCCGATTCTTTCGAGCACTGGCAAAATTAATCAACGAGTCTGACCTAACGATCTTCTAGAGCTGATCCACAGTACGCCGGAAAAGTCTTCCAAGATCCATTGTGCTAACCCGTTCATGTCCAATAAAAGAAGGAAACTTTAAATCATGACGAATAAAAGCTTCAGCCTTCACAAGTCTGCTTGCTCGTGGTTCAAGCCGACACTCCCTCTGAGCTCTTCAAGCTCTCCACGAAATCCGAAAACTCCACAACCGAAGTCTCGTCGCCGTCCTTCGTGCCGACCAACACCTTGTGCGCCACCTTGATGAACAGTCCGTTTTCAATCACGCCAGGGATCATGTTGATCTTGTTCTCCAGGTCGGCGGGGTCCTTCACACCTTCTGGGAATCTCACGTCCACCACCATGTTGCCCTGCCACACACCACATTCCATCCCCATCATGTCCTGCTCCTCAACTAGAGTGAATACTTACAATAATTTAACTAAGTTTGATGCAAGTCGCTCACGAAATAGTCTGAAAAAGTGCGTGGAGCTTATGATGGGGAAGCTCACCAGGTCCGTGATGACAGGGCCATCCTTCCGAAGAGCAGTGCGAATTTCGGGCTGCCCACCCAAAGCAGCCAAAGCGCGCATTACAGGAGCCAGGGCGAACGGCAGCACCTCGACGGGCAGAGGAAATGTGAGACCCAGCGTCTTCACCACTTTGGATTCGTCGATGAGGATGACGCATTCCTTGGCGATGGAGTCCACCACCTTCTCCATAGTGTGAGCCGCTCCCCCGCCCTTGATCAAGTTCATGCCCGAATCCACCTGCAATCACGACCCACCCGCTGTCAACATGACAATACCACACGGCTCATGTTGACCAGAAATTTCCAATTACTAAACATTCTGGAGGCACAAGTTCAATATAGAATGATCCCTGACTGACCGAATGCAAACTCTGAGAGCGCCTACATAGATGGGCAATTGCAGTTCCGTGACACGCTTATCCCTTCAAGCCTGTCATACTTAGGCCTAAATTCTCTATTTACTAAAATCAAATCAGTACAAGCTCATATTGATCCCCAAGGACCGGGGATTCATGATGTTTAATGACCACTTCGATTTATCATATTGTGGAAAATGTAATTCGGAGAGGGACAGATTTTATATCACCAGAACCAGAGAAGAACAATGCGTGATTTGGTCCAAAAACAAAGAAAATTGGAGAAATGAAAGCTCCCATACGACCTATTCCAAACTACCCCCAAATAACGTGAGGTCTCCTCGAGGATCTAACCTCATTCCTACAATTTGCAAAACTCTGTCCCATTTGACATTGCAAGATAATTAAAGGATTCTATTCGATAAATTAACCATACTTCCAATGTAAAATAGAATGGAAGGGCTTCTAACAAATGGGGTTCCATAATACCAAATCCACATGTATCACCAACGTCTCTACATATCACTGAAGTATTACAGTTCCTAGATGGGATTAGAACTCAATCCGCAAGATAGAAAATCCGTATCACTGAAAGCAGGGTATAATGTAGGTACCAGAATTACTTTGTTATTTCAGAATCTCCAACTTTAACTCAACAAGCTCTAAAGAAACGTGCAATTCCAAAGGTGAAGCAATAGAAGCGACGAAGGCATTAATAGAGCACCAAGAAAAGCAGACAATTCGGTACTGTTCTAGATGAGGTGCATTCTAGGGTTTCACGACCGTAGTAACCACAGCGAGGGTGATGCGAATAACGCGAGCATGGCTTATAGCAATGTATACGGGATTACTTTCTGGTCTTTTAGAATCTCCAACTTTATCACAACAAACAGTAAACAAACGTGCAATTTCAAAGGTGATTTAACAGAGGTGACAACGGCACTGATAAAGCTCACAATTCGGTACTGTTCAAGATGAGGTGCATTCTAGGGTTTGACGTGGGTGATACGAATCACGTGAACTTCTGATTCTAGATAGAAACAGCGCACATTGCTACAAGGTAATTTCTAAAACCTAAATGCTAAGAAAGATAAAATTGCAAAAAAGACGAACCTCATCCGCTCCGTCGAACGCGAGATCGATGTGATTCACGTCATTCAAGTCCACAGTCTTGACGCCGAACTGGCGCGCGAGTACCCTGGACTGGTAGCTGGTGGCCACGCCCACAATGTCCTTGAGCTTGTTGGCTTTGATCAAGAGGCCGAGCTCCTCGATCGCCATGGACGACGTGCTTCCGGTCCCCAACCCCACCACCATCCCCGACTTCACGAGCTCAATCGCCTTCTTCGCCACCGCGCGCTTCAACCCGTCCTGCGCCGCAGGGTCCTTGAGCGCCACCACATGTAAGGAAGCTCTTCGCCCAGACGGAATTGGCGCAGTGGGAGCGAACACCACCTTTGCGTTCCCGAGGTGGTTTGGTCTCAGGGTGAGACGCAGCTCGCTCGAAGATGGAGCTGCCAGAACACTACTCTTGTTGAACTGGGCAACAGTTCTCCCTGCAGACGACACTGCTGCCTGCTGCAGCATTGCAGAAGAAGACGCCATAGCTCCTCCTAAGCACACCCAAAAACCTTCCGAAATTCACAAAGAAGCTTACACAATCAATTCCTGCACACACACACACAAAAGTTCATTYCAATTGAAMCCCGGAAAACCAAACCCCTCCGCCCTATCTCCTCAAAACGTCCTCAAACCCAGAATCCTTTAGAATGTTGACGAAAAGCAACTTGATAAACCAAAACAACTGCCCCAAAGCTCAACCCATAAAAAAGCACAGTCGCACCTCTGCAAACACAGACTTGCTGTGTGAGACTAGACAAAGTCTAGCAAGCGCAAAAGAGGAGCTTGTAAATGAAAAGTGGAGAGGRGAGCACGAGCCAACCCTGACACGCGACCCAGACAAACACGGCACTGAGTTGCGAATGCGAAATGTAGGGTGGATCCAGGAGATGGGCTGGAATGCTCCGATGATGAGACGAACCAACGGTGCCAGAGCTTCGGTCACCAGTCACTCTCACCTCGGGAGCAGTGCAGGATGCTTTTTCTATAGTTTTTTTAAAATTTATTTTGGTTTTGATTTTTTGGGATGGTTCCAGCGTGGCAAGTGTCCCTTTTGGCTCAGCTAACTTACTGCTGAACTCGCCGTTCTATTCTGCACAAGCAGACAAAGGACTGGAGGGAGAACTGGAGAACTCTTCAAATATCCTCCACCTCTCTCTTCCTCTGTCTGCTGCTGTGGGGCCGGTGGCCTCGGTTGTTCCGCTGTGCTTCCAGAGCTCCGGTTGTGGGCCGTGGATGGTCAGGTAGACCATTTTGATCGGATGGCCATCATAATTGATGTCACTTATTACTGCTGGAAGTTCAGTTGTTGATGTGGCGTCTGTTAGCTCTTACTACTCGAGAAAATCATTGCGAAAGTTTCACGTGGCGTTACAGGATATTATGGCTAAGCTTAAAACACATTTCACAAGGATGGTTTGCGGAAATGGAATTCACAACGGTGGCCACACGCGGTGAAGAAGGCAGAATCACATTGCAGAGTCAAACTCTGGTTCGTCTCCTCAACAGCTGTGGTCRTACCAAAGGCAACTGCAAGAAGAGGACGGGATTAAGTTGCAGCACCGTAGAGACTTTTTGCAAGCAAACCATAAACAACGCGTAAACGAACTCGTCTGAGCTCATTAGGTCATACCCGAGTGTGCCCTAAACAGAAGCTCCGAAAAAACAACAAAAATTAAAATGCGATATTCAACTTGCATAGGGGAGACAAGCTCAGCAACTAAACCTGCTTACAACCGCGAGCAGTAATTCAGAAGCTGCGAAGCAATCGAAACCGCCCACGACAACGTCGACGCTCCAAGGCGCAACCAAACGCCAGGGCCGATTGAAGAAACGAAAAACAGAAAGCACCGCTCGGCGTTGCACAATCGTCCGCGATTTTCAATTTGATCAAGCAATCACTGACGGCGGTGCAATTTGTTCCAGGGCTACCGCATAAAGGTCGATACGAAAACTGAATTCAACGCAATCGGAGACTACAAGACGTTGACGATGGCGGATTCTTGGAGGGGCAATCGCGACCTGCACTTCTCATCGAAAGTTCATCCAACTAGACGAGCTCTGTTCGTCAGAACATCGGTTGCGAACTCCTTGCGCTCGTCGTCGCTGTCGTCGTGGCGCTGACGAGGGCTGCTCACAAGTTCACGAACCCACGGCATCTCTCCGAAATGCGGCCTGCCTACCAACTTCAGGAGACGTGACGATCGGCGTGATGATTGTTGCGAATTTTTCTAATTCATGTGAATTGAGAAGTACCGAATTCGTTCCATTGCAGCACTCTAGAGGCTATGTGTTAATTCGACCTGGTGGACTAGAATTTTCTTGCGAAGATTGGGACGCTTTGACGGTACTTGAATTTGCACGCGATGGCAAGTATTCGCGTGGTGGGTGTGGTGGGCGCGGGGCAGATGGGGTCTGGCATTGCGCAAGTGGCCGCCGCGGCGAAGATGCAGGTGATCATGGCGGATGTGGACGACGCGGCGCTCGGTCGCGGCTTGCGTTCCGTCTCGACCTCTCTGTCGCGCTTCGTGAAGAAGCAATTACTCTCCCAGGTCACTCCTCATCCTTCTTTCCGATCCGATCGTGTCCCTTGGCACTCTGCTTTGTTGAAATAGGACTTGCCATGGCGTTACATGCGCCTTCGCAACCCAAGATGTATATCACAGAACGCAAATTGGGCACTGTATGATTGCCCTCGCATTAAGAATACTATTCTTTTTGGAATTCGTTGTCGGTGTTGGTAGTTGGAAATCGAAGAGAGAGTAATTCGCTGCAGGAGGGTTTTCTGAAAATTCATTGCCATCTGAGCCTGTTTTCTGGAAGTTTAGAGCGATATTGCTTCTGCTGCTTTTGGTTGCCTTTTTTTTTCAAGGTTTGCGTCTTCATGAACGATTCTCACTAGTCTTTGTCGTTCAAGTACTTACTATGGTGTTACATGCGCCTTCACAACCCAAGACGTAAATCGCAGAACCAAATWTGAGCACAGGACGATTGCCCTTGCATTGAGAGTACTATTCTATTTGGAAYTGGATGTTGGTGTTGTTGGATCGAAATCGAAAAGAGAGGAATTCACATCAGGAGGGTTTTCTCAATGCTAAGTGAAATCTGAACTTGATTTCTGGAAGTTTAGGGCGCTGCTGCTGCTGCTTTTGGTTGACTTTTTTTTTGAGATTTGCGTCTTAATGATCGATTTGCACGTGCCCTTGTCGTCCAAGTACTTGCATAGTGTTACATGAGCCTTCACAACGCAAGCCTTATATCACAGAACCAAAATTGGGCACAGTGCGATTGCCCTCGCATTGACAGTACTGTTCTTTTTGGAATTGGTGTTTGTGTTACGCAACCGAAAAGAGAGTAATTCGCTTGAGGAGGCTGTTCTGAAAGTTAATTGCAATCTGAGCTTGATTTCTTGAAGTTTAGTTTGCTGTTGTTGCTGCTTTGGGTTGCCTGGTTTCTTGAGCTTTGTATGGGCTGTGGGGGAAATGAATGCATGCTTGCAGGAGGAGGCAGATGCAACAATGTCAAGACTACGCACCACRACGTCGTTGCAGGAGATGCAGGACGCCGATGTGGTGATTGAGGCCGTCGCGGAGAACGAGGGATTGAAGACTCGCATCTTCGGGGAGCTCGACAAGTTGCTCAAGCCGTCCGCCATCTTGGCTTCCAACACGAGCTCCATCTCTATCACACGTCTCGCGGCCTCCACGAAGCGTCCCAAGCAGGAAAGGAAACGGCGACCCTAGAAATTCTTGCCGAAAACCCAGGAATCCAAAGCAAATGTCATCCTAATTCTATCAATTGTTTAGCTAAAGTTTGTATGCTGGTTTGCTGCATTACTATTCTTAACATTGAAAGGAGCCAACAAATATTGCATATTGCATGGTAGTAAAGGATTTTGAGTTAAGAAAATCGACCAATCTTGGACCAATCAGGTCGGAATGCGGCAATGAATTCTGATATCTAAAATGTGTAAGGTACGGTCTTTCAAGTGCTAAAGAGTGTTGTGGCTAAAGAATGTATACATACCATCTTACTTCGGCATGCACCACGACGAATTTCTTGCTAAAATGCTGCATGAAAGCGCCATAGCTGTATGGGTTAAGAAAGGAGAATAMTGGTGGTTGCAGGTGATAGGTATGCATTTTATGAATCCACCTCCGTTGATGAAGCTTGTGGAGATTGTGCGTGGGATGGAAACGGAAGATGAAGTGTTCGATACGATCAAAGCTCTGGCTGAGAGGTACTGCTCTAATCAGAATAACCCTTTTCTATCTTTCAATTTCTGTAGGAAATTGACGAACCAAATCCCCTCGCGTAAGGTAGCACGCCACAGCGTGCCGCGCAAGATGATGCATCCAACCCCACTTCCTCAACTGCATGAACAAACTCACAACCACGCAAACGTTTAGTGCTACGCAGCACAAACAACATAACACGCTGATAAAAATCAATACCTGACAAATAGACGATCAGTAATCAGCACCTAAATGGTACCACAAAGGAACCATAATAGCGAAGACAAATAAGACCTGAACCATGGCTGCATCAATCCAAGGATGTCCTGTTCTACCATCTCGCCAAGCTGATAGAAGTCGATCGTCATCTTTCCATGGAATCTGGCTCATTTCAAACAAGTAGAAATGGATCATTGAGTCAACAATCTAAAAAAACGACGGAAAAAACAAGTGAACACCCTGCTCCCCCCAAAGCCTGCGTTCAGTGCCCAAAGCCACCATCCCCAGGAAAACAATACACCCTATTCGAACCTGTTTGCATATAGGATTTCCAAGCATTCGATCGAAATTTGGGGTTCCATAGCCAGCCGTGTAAAAAAATTCACGCCATAGCAACTGCCAGTCCGCAGAACAGAGGTCAGTTTCCCTTCAACAAAATACTGGTCGTGCTTCTACAGAACGTAACAAGAAGAAGTTGAAGTCTTATCAAAGGCACTTCCATACACAGAATCAAAAGCCAAGAATGTGACCAATACCTGTCCTTCAAGAGAGACGGGAGGTTTTGAGTATTTCTTGTTTTTCGAGTAAACAGCTCGCAGTCTTTGATGGAATAACCGGCATGATAGACAACCAAACTGCAGGAAACACTTACTTTTAGTAAATTCAAACACTATSCTTGTAGAGTAAGGCCAATATTTAATGGAGTYATTACATATCAAAGATAACATTTCATAAGATCCCAGGCTTCATTATCCATACAAACCAGTTAGGTTACATACCTTCAAGTACGGGGARAGAACAGTGGTGGCCGGTTTGATGAAGGCTGTGGGGTCGCCCTTTGGCTTCTCAAAATCGCATACCCATTTCTGCACACAAGTTATATAAGGTCAGATGACAGACATTTGCACTCAAAAAGTAGCCCCAAAATACAACAGATATCCGAACATTAATTTCAATAAAAAGAAATGCAGAGACGTGATTAATGACATGAGGACGGATATTATTTACCTGGTCAGCTAGAGAATCATCCAACCTTCTAAGAGCTTCAGTCTCACCCCCTGGATGTGGCGAAAACTCCTGTCAAATCACAGGTTTTCACGCATGAGCAAGTCCAGAAACGATCCCACCAAGTCAACCCTAACTGTCATCCTCGAAATTTATTATAAGGGGAGTGGCTTAAATGAGAAACTTTGAGTCCATTTCAATCGCTAGAAGCAGCACTGCAAGGTCAAAAGGTGATAGAAACCTCATCCAAACTTAAGTAGCCTAGGTCCTCGAGAGTTGGAACCGCGACAAGTTCCACATTATTGAGATCTTCAGACGGGCCTGGGATCTTTGATGGAGCAGCCACAGGCGCTGGCGGCGTCCCGATTAATTTGCAAAAGGCTTGGTATGTCAAAGGCGTTGTTCCTTTGTTCTGTAGTCAAAACAAGAAATTTATCTTTGATGCTTACAAAGTAACGCTTTCTCACATGGAAATGCAGTAAACGAAATATGCGAGACCTCCAAAGTCCATAACTCAGTTCAAATCGAACATCGCATGCGATCACAACAATTACGAATTACAAAAATCATGGTACCTTCTGTATGGTATCAACAGGGTTAAATAAAGTGTGACTAACAGGGCTGAAAACTTCAACACCGGTTTTTGATGCCAGCTTCTGCAAAAAAATAGGAATCAGACAGGTAAACTAAAACACGAAACTCATTGTACAACATGGGAAAAAATTGGAAGACTTTCAGGAATCCAAATGCCTCCCAGAACATCCATAGGACCGTATTGGAAGCGAAGAGAACGACATGGGATGATGAGACTATACCTTAACATCAGCGTCACGATCCTGGGCGTATGGCTCAGTGTCAAATTCGAAGCATAGCTCATTGATCTGCCACTGAANTTGAGATCTTCAGACGGGCCTGGGATCTTTGATGGAGCAGCCACAGGCGCTGGCGGCGTCCCGATTAATTTGCAAAAGGCTTGGTATGTCAAAGGCGTTGTTCCTTTGTTCTGTAGTCAAAACAAGAAATTTATCTTTGATGCTTACAAAGTAACGCTTTCTCACATGGAAATGCAGTAAACGAAATATGCGAGACCTCCAAAGTCCATAACTCAGTTCAAATCGAACATCGCATGCGATCACAACAATTACGAATTACAAAAATCATGGTACCTTCTGTATGGTATCAACAGGGTTAAATAAAGTGTGACTAACAGGGCTGAAAACTTCAACACCGGTTTTTGATGCCAGCTTCTGCAAAAAAATAGGAATCAGACAGGTAAACTAAAACACGAAACTCATTGTACAACATGGGAAAAAATTGGAAGACTTTCAGGAATCCAAATGCCTCCCAGAACATCCATAGGACCGTATTGGAAGGGAAGAGAACCACATGGGATGATGAGACTATACCTTAACATCAGCGTCACGATCCTGGGCGTATGGCTCAGTGTCAAATTCGAAGCATAGCTCATTGATCTGCCACTGAAAATCCAGGAACCCCACGCAGACRTCACACAAACAGCTCCCAAGAAATTTTACAAATCAAAAACATCCACCCCTMTGAGAGCCACTTTAGGTGCACAGGTTCAAGCAACAAGCTGAAGACAAAAATAAACCCCACGACTTGATGGGTGCGAAGTTTAATTTTTACTTGGGTTACCTCRTTGTTCATTGTCWACTYTACACTGGTCCAAGTCACAAAAATGGTCAAGAAAAAGTGGCGCTTACGTGATTCCTAAGTGGCATGCTAATTGAGATAACAAGTTTTCAAGCTACCTCTTTGAGAAGAATAGGACGCTTGTTAACTCACATGCACCATAAATGAAATGAGCATTTTCAAGATTGTACTCTCACCCCTAATTGCTCGTGCTCAAACTTAATGCTTGTTTTCTCAAGCTTGTTWCTTTAAACTGTGCAATCTACAGTGGCTCTGAGAAGATAGCCTGACTCTATAAAATCAAGGATAAAGAGAGTAGTTTCTGCRCAGATTCGGCATGTACCTTGGTCAAGAGTGCTGGAATCACAGTGGTGGGATTTCCGTGCAAGAGTAGCAAGCGAGATCCATGCTGGCGAAGATTGGCATCCAGATTCTCTAATGACTGCAGCAAGAAACGRATGCGGTTCACGCCGACCAGCTTCGATCCAGGCGAGGGTGCCGTTGGATCCKGCGCTAAAAACCATGGATCCAACACAAAAACGGGGTACACGTGGCTTGCTCCTTCACAGACATGCCAGCCCTCACTTAGTTTAACCTCGAAAGGTTTCATGRTTTCAAAATGACCAATTTGTTGCAAAATGTATAATCCAGGTGGGGCCAAATGATATAYCACCAGAATCAGTYAAGAACATAGTATGTGTTGGTCAAAGAACAAACAAATTCTGTTCTAAAGAAAGTCTCCAAATGACCTTGTAAAAATGCCAAAAAAAAATGAGGTCCAATTAGGTACTTCAGGGTTAACCAATTAGCAACAAAGTCACAGTCGTGAAAGGTCATAAACACTAAGCCCTCAAATTTGCCTAATGGTATTGCAAAGAGTATAATTCRGATGGGGCAACAAAGCCACAGTCATGGCAATTCATAAACCCTAAACCCTACACCCTCAAATTGCAAATGAGCGATACAAGCCCTTGCCAATCACAGACAACATCATAACATTCTCACAGAAAGAATCGCAGCACTTCCACTCACCAAATGAGATTTTTGTCCTCCAAAGGACAGTAAACGTCCTCCACATCGTTCAAGGGTTAAAAATATCTTGTGGAGTACAAGTGAATTATTCCTAAACTTTACTTCTAAAGTAGAAACACCCATTAGTGCACGTGAACCCAATCCTATACCATAGACTACACCTAATTGCGTCCATTGGTTGTAGTTAATATGTCTTACAAATACTTGATTGTGATTCGCCGACACATATGAATGACACATACTTAATTCTGATTTGCTGACTGTTGATTTTGGCAGTGTTCAGATTTAGGTACACCTATAGGACAGTTTCAGTGGTCTAGTAAACTGACACTTCAAAAAATCATAGAAATTACATACAATATCCAAAAAATCTAATTTTTTTTTTGAATATTCATGATTTTCAATCGCTAATACTACAAAAATATATTTTCAAAAAAAGTTGCATTCAGCTATGCTGAATTGCTTAAATGATCGGTTTTGGGTGCTTTCACCGTACTAGGTAAGAATGAATTCTTGATTATAAATTAGAATTCATATGGGAAGCGACTAAATGGAACTTCAATTGATTAAATTATTTCAATAAATATGTGTATACACCCGGGGGGGCTTTCTAGAGAACACGGGAACGAACTTGAGAACGTGGGGACGTCTCGTCCTTCCGTCACCTGTCGTAGCGTGAGGCCGGTGCTTGATAGTTCCGCGATTTACTTAGTCGCTTGTCGTCCCATTTTGTGGTCTGCGATTCTCGCCTGTGCTCGCTGTTTCGCTTCGTCTTCATTTATTGCCGGCGTTTCGTTGATGTGTCGTTGATCGATCGTTTCTTTCATATTGAGCTCTTTGGTCCGATTTACCTTTGGCACTTTGGTCCGATCGTTCCACCATGGAGGGAAAGATTGCGGACATTACCCGTTTGTTCCAGAAGTTCAAGACTGCCTACGACAAGAACGATGTGGACACCAGCGACAGCATTCTTTCCCAGATGAAGGTTCTTCACTTTGGCTGTTCTGGCTCTTGCATAATTGATTGAAGCTTTGAGTGATTTTTAGGGTTTACTGGTTTGAATTAGGGTTTTGTGGGCGTTAGGAGGACATATGGGAGTACTTGTATCAGGTATTTTGTGGAACTCTCTAACTAAGCGGAGGAAGAATCGATGACGGAAAAGGAAATTCATCTTGCCTTACAGGTGTAATTTTGGTCGTGCAGGTGAAATTGACAGAGTTGCCTGGTCTTCCTCCTTTGTTTAAATCATCCCCAACAGCTGTGCAAGAGCTTCTTCTCGCAAGTATGTGTAGCTACTCCACATCTCTTCTCAGCTCTCGCTCTGTCCAGTTGAATGCGCCATTGATCATTGAAAGCCTTTTTGTAAAAGTGCTCCTGAATCTTGCTTTAATAATTAGATCCGGATTGGCATTCAAACTTCATAGAAGGCGAGTAGAGTGTCTCATCTCCTGGTTATATTTGGAGACAAGGATATCATGTCCGCGGTTCTCAAATAGCACATTTTAGCGTCGAAGCTCTGTCTTGACTACACGTTTTGACTGCACATCTCAAACTTCTTCGTGTGCATGGTGAGGATCATTTTCCTGTTACTGAATGGCCCTGAATATGTGAGTTAGAGTTGTTGAGAGACGAGCAAGAAATGAGAGGGGGTTACAGTATGGCATAGAGTATCCGTCTCTGATATTCGCACCTGCGATTTCTGTATACAGCCCGAAGATTATGAAGTCCTGGACAGTTCCGCATYTTCTAACCTACGCAACTTGAATGTTTCGGCAGGAGATATCTTTGAACATGCTGTCGTTCTGAGTGTCAAAATGGAGGATCAAGACGCGTTTGAGCGCCATTTTCTTCAGCTCAAGTCGTATTACATCGACACTAGGTATTCCGTCACCTCTTAGTCTGCCSAAGTGATTCTCTTTTGTCGATCTTTATATATCTCTCGCTTCACATTAGCAAGCATCACTATGATGTTTCCTTGATTATTTCGTTTAATTTTGTAATTATGCTCAAACTGGGTGCTATTTTTCTTCTCGTGTATGCATTCCATAATGATCTCTGGACCTCCAAAGCGGGTTGTAGGTTAAGATTGTCTCTATGGAATATGTCTTAGTTAGTCGATTTTGACCTAAGATACTTAGTTCTTGGTCTATTCCTTCTGGATCTCAGATTCCTTTTAAGTTTCTGATTTATTTATCTATACGCCATACTCCCGTGTATGTCAGCTAGCTATTAAAGTATGTTTCGTTGAATTGCAGAGGTCTGATTCCTCCATCTGAGCAAGAGTACCCTATTGTAGGCCTCAACTTGCTGCGCCTGTTAGTTCAAAACAGAATTGCGGAGTTTCATACAGGTAATATTTGCTTCTATCTATGCCCCCAGACCGACTGACAGTATCACAGTCCAATGTAACGAATTTTCTTTGCATGTGTGCCTTTACTCAGCATTTGTCTGATTGGATTTCGGCGAGAGCTCTTTTGGTTACAGCGGCTCAAGTAATACTTCTTGTGTAGATGTTCCAAGTTGCATACTGACTATATCCGGTTGTTCTGGATGGGTTTCACAGAGTTAGAGCTTCTACCACCTGAAGCTCACGAGCATACGTGCATAAAGCATGCTGTAGAGCTAGAGCAGTCATTTATGGAGGGAGCATACAACCGTGTCCTTAGTGCACGTCAAGCGGTTCCACATGAAAGCTATGTGTACTTTATGGACCTTCTTGCTAAGACCGTCAGGTATAACTAGCTTAGAACCAAATATTTTGTGGCTTTCTGGTTATGAGACTTTTTTACAGAAGATACCAGTATGATTGGTTCGACTATAACCGATGATAGAAATGTGATTTTCTGCTGTCACACTCCTAGTAGGTCAATCGAAATGCCTGACAATCACATAATGGAGAATTAGAAAAGGAGAAGCATGAAATCGTGACTTTCAAAATTCCTCTCCAAGACTAATCTCACCTCACATCTCTGAAGCTTTCCTCCGCGCCCTGTCTCACCACCTCGAACTGACATGCGCACATCCACTTCCTTCACGAGTGCACTCTGGTTGTGCACGGCATTGCCAACCTTCTCCTCCACATATTGCTTGATGGCATCCGTCAACTGYCAAGAAGCTCACCAACATTAAAATAGCACCACTYTCTCGACATAGCCTTACATCACATCCCCCACAAGAAGCGCAAGATAGTGATACTTACACTACGGAATGTGTGCCCTGCTGCTTATTTTGCAAGGTATCCTGTAGGATTTAAAATCACTCTCAGCCATGTGGGGCTCAGAATTGAGCCATTACCGGTTTGAAATAAGTGCGTACGAAACTATACAAGAACTTAAAGAACATTTACCTCCATGTGCTTGCCTTGGATGATGAGCCTCACACTCGCAAGAGTTCCACCCCAAGCCATGCACGTGGTGACCCTCCCTTTCGCCATTCCAATGCCAGCTCTTCCAAAATGCGACGGCTCCAAGCAACCCTGTCCTTGAAAACCCGAATTCAAGCTGGAAACACCGACGGCCGAATCGAGCCTCAAGAATGAAGAGCTCAGACTCCCCGACCTTCCATTGCTCTGCGGCACCCTCGCACTGCTGCAGCAGCACACACTCGCTGCCTGCCCTGTGGCCAATATCGTCGCCATTGCTCCTTCGTATTCCTCTCAAATTCCAAGCAGCCCACGCYCTAGTCCTCTCAAGCTGTACAGAGCACCTTCACATCCAAATACTGCACCAAAAGTACCCGATTCTCAGTTCCAAGCACCCAATAACAGTACCCCTAAAACCTCAGAGCCCCAACTCTTAGAGCTCTTCAATTAATCCGCAACCACTCATCCATCGCTTCCCCACACAAGAAATTGCTGTCAAAATTCACAAAGACTCCAATAGTTGGCAATGTGAAGAGCGGGATGCCCAAGAAAAGAAGAGAGATACGGTACCTGGAACCCACGATTTCGAACCTAATGCCTGGAATCCAAGTGAGTCTCAAATGGGGTCGATGGAAGCGCCGTGGCAGGGGMACGCACAGTAAGCTTRGTAAGGAAGAAGGAACGAGCGTGGACGGAAATCCGAGGCGATGGCCGAGGAAAAGCGCGATGACGAGAGAGTGGGCAAGTCTATCCACCCGGTGCTGAGGTGGCCCAGGCAGGGGGCGTACTTACCGGTAGCGGCTACCGACGGTTGCGTCCGAGTCTCATCGCATCTCCACCGGCACTCGGCACTGGTATTCACTTTATCGCCTTGTAATATCTCCCCACTCATGCGTGATATTTTGCAGGGGAGCCTGCCCTGAGGAGAAAATTTCCATGCTGTGTTGGTATCAGAAATGAATTTTTGACATTTCCAAAGTTAAAATTGGCGTCTATCAAGTGTCAATGACGCTTTCATTCTTACTAGTGTGTCGTCTGTCATTGTCACAATCAAAATAAAAGTAAAAGTGATTTTCTAATTTTTGATTCACAAAAACTTTGAAATTTGGTAACTGTAGGTCCAAATGCCACGAAACAAAGCCCGTGCATCCTTCCTAGTCAAAGGGCTTTCCAACGATACCAAGAACGTGACTAGAAGACAGACACACAAAAATGTATGTGTATTAGCACCAACAAAGAGGACATAAAATAATCTGTTTTTAGTAGCCTTTTGATAGAAACATGCTTGCCTAGTGTAGAAATAATTAACAAAATTTTATCTCTAAATCATTAATTTTGGATACTAACTTCCCAATACTAAAAAACCCGTAAACTTTAAACCAAAATAAATTAGCGAAAGTGATTTTTTTTTTTTTTTTTAAATTTAAATTTGGGAAAAATAAAATATCAGATAAGCATCAAAAACATCCATTTCCTAGAAAAATTCAAATTCATTAGCTTCATGCTTCAAGAGGAATAGCAAGAAACAAGTCCATCACAGTACATGTAGCACAAAAAATCCACCACCAATTCTTGCAATCACCTCAAAGCTCACATACAAGGAAAAGGTATAATGAAATTTAGTAAAAGCAAGTTCAACTCCAAGCAAATCCAAAATATCATTTTCAATTCCAACACAACACACAAGTCCACATGTACATACTTTCCTTTGAAGACTAAAATAAGCACACCTAATTGCAACAGTATCCATGTGCAAACACCAAAAAAATATACTAGAAAAACACTCCACAACTCAAACAACCACAACCTCTTTAAANTTTTTTTTTTTTTTTTTAAATTTAAATTTGGGAAAAATAAAATATCAGATAAGCATCAAAAACATCCATTTCCTAGAAAAATTCAAGTTCATTAGCTTCATGCTTCAAGAGGAATAGCAAGAAACAAGTCCATCACAGTACATGTAGCACAAAAAATCCACCACCAATTCTTGCAATCACCTCAAAGCTCACATACAAGGAAAAGGTATAATGAAATTTAGTAAAAGCAAGTTCAACTCCAAGCAAATCCAAAATATCATTTTCAATTCCAACACAACACACAAGTCCACATGTACATACTTTCCTTTGAAGACTAAAATAAGCACACCTAATTGCAACAGTATCCATGTGCAAACACCAAAAAAATATACTAGAAAAACACTCCACAACTCAAACAACCACAACCTCTTTAAACCAACCAATAAAAGCTTGAGAGGTGAGGAGATTGTCCGAACCACAAAATGCTAAGCTCTTGATTCCAAAACTGAAAAAGCTTATTCAGGTGAATATTGTAAAATAATACTAAAGCATCACAAGGTACAAAATCACTTCCAAAGGTTCAAATTCTCCTGTGTTTGCTGATAATATCGTCAATGACTCCTAGTCACTCAATTTTTAATACGGTAGAACCATAATAAGAGTGTTGCTTCATAAGTGTTGGTACCTCATGGCTTCATATGGAAATTTGGTGTGTATTCACACACAAACCTACAAAACTCTTCATTCCTTCCAAACAAGTCCGAAACAATCTCTGTTTTGGACTCCACTCAAATAACATCGTATTGCAATATGTAATCATGCAAGGACACCCAAATCACACTTCCTTTGCCCGTACACGTGAACCAATTCGTGTTCAATCTACTCTTGTGACTCTTCATTGCATTGTGATACAAGACTTCATGGCGACACCATAAAGCACTATTTCGGTGAGGAGGTTGTTCATTTGTGGAACCAAGTTCGCAATTGTCACACTTGCATTTGATGAACCCTTGTGTGCGTGGGATTTGTATCCTCAATACACCATGAAGACGAATACCATGATCTTCCACTTGCAAATCTCCTCTTTCTTTTGCAATATGGTACCCAATATTGAAGATGTGGAATTGAAGAGGCATACAAACAAAGTTGTTATGTGGATCCCGAATCTTCCAATTTTGCACCAATAGTGCAGGAATGATGGCAAACAAGTTCTCCATGCAATCCACAACTTCTAAAGAATAGCTACAACGTCCAAAGCCAAGGTTCAAACGAGGGTCTTGGGTTTCATTATAGATTTTGTCCTCGTCCTTGTCCTCATCTTCATCCAAGTTAGTGTTTCTGTCTCCATCTTGGTGTCTCTCTTGGTTTTGATCCTCATTTTCATCCTTAAGAAACAAAGAGTCAAGTGGGATTGCCCCTATTTGGCATAATTCCTCATTGTCTTCAACAAAAGCAAACACATTTAAACGCCCCCAATATTGAATCAAGGCTCCATCCCTGTGTGGTTCCCTCTCATTTCCGAGTGATAGATCAACAAGCAACACACGTCCACCTACGCACGCACTTGCCCCTTGGTACCGTCATGCCACCGGTTGCACTCCCTCAAGCCCCCTATATCCGGACCCCCATGCAAGCACTACATGAAACCAATGACACGCCCATGTCTTTACCCTTGAGTTGTACACACAAATGGATTGTAAAAACACCAACACCACTTTGTAGGAATTTCCCACTTCATCCACCAGCAAGTGTGCTTGGACATAACGATAAGTATGCTTGAACATAACGATAGTTCCACACCGACATTCCAACTTCAGAAGGGCTTACTGCAGGGAGAATCCGCCATTCCACACAAAGTGGATTGTACACCATGAGAGGAGTCCAACGTTCATCCAATGCCTCATGACATGCTTCATGGCTAGATAAGAACTTGGGGTGGCACCAACGTGTGAGATTAGAACGGTCATTGTCCAAAGGGCGACACAAGGCATCCATCTCAGAAACCTCGCGAGTCTCAAGTTTGAGAAGGAGGAGGCTCAAGCACGGTTTTCATTCTCAAGGTGTTTGAGTTTTGTCTAAGCTTTTGTTGGAAGTCCAAAGGGGATTCTAAACTTCTTTTAACATGCATTTCTAGAACACCATATGAATGATCTATGACTTTTCAAAGCGATGTAAACAAGGTGAATTCAAAAACTATCTTAGTGAAGAGTTAATTGCTTGGAATGTAAAGAGAAACAATATATTGAATGCAAACGCCACAATGATACATTGATACTAGAAAGAACGAGCTTACCTCGACTTGACATGGGACCCAAGAAATCCGTTCCCAACGGACGCCCCATTCACGCCGATCTTCTAAATTTTAAACAAGCGCATTCACCTTCTATTTCAGGGATCTAAAGTGAAGGGACTTCTAATCTGTTGACAACCTTATTCTAAGGGTAGAATCACCTTTCAAGCAACTTGCAATGGTTTATTTTCTTTTTTGCCAACAAATCTAGCACAAAATCCATTCTAAAATACGCTTTGAAAATCACATCCTATGTGAAAATTAGGTACATAAAGCGTGAAGTACCTGTTGAGAGAAACAAAAAGCAAAGGAGTTTGGACTTGGTAGGACGCAAAAACAACAAAGCCTAACAAAGATAATGAAAGCATAATAGGCCTAGTGGACTTCAAATAGAAACAAAATCAAGAGTATCCTCTTGTATCACTCACTTGAAGCACTCCACTGTTATTCCATTACAAACCTGTCCACCTTTACAATCTCTGTTTTATCCTTCACAAGCTCATCGCTTTAGAGTTGTATGAAAAAAGAGTTTGCTATGGGACCAAATTGTTGAAGAAATCGGGAGTTAAGGTTTTCAAAGGCAGAGGGGGTGGCTACAATAGGGTTTCAAAAAGGAATTGAGGATCCCCTTTGAAACAATAATATACCTTATCATTGCGGCCCCCTTGAAAACCCTAACCCTCCTTCTTCTACAACCTTCCTAGAAAACCCCTCTTGCCCTCCCCTTGAGTATATTTCTACTCAGACTTTTCCTTCCTTATCTTTGTAATTATGGCACACAAAAAGCATAACTTGTTTAGTGTAGTCTAATTAAACCTTTGTTTTAAATTTTCTACTATGGTGCTAAATCTATCAACATTTACTCACACTTTAACCACCTCTTAAGGTTATTAAGTTGTTCTTTAATTATTTACAATTTGTGGAACCTGGAGATTTAATTTTATGCTAGCAAATTAAAGTTTCTTTTCCTTTGAAAAGCATTAGAATGAAAAAGAAGCCATTGGAGGGCCGTTTGAGGGTTATTTCCCAAGTTGTGAGCCTACACATAGCTATTTATAATATTATATAATAAATAATTTTAGAAAATAAAATTTAAAAAAATAAAAAATAACAACAATAGTATAAAAAATTAATTAGATAATGTATTTGAGAAGGCAATATCCACACCATGTCTAATTTTTGGATATTTTAAAGCTTTCATTCATTTGAACAAAAAAATATTTACATTATTAAAAAATCATTATTTAACTAAACTGTTAAATTCATGTCTTATAGTTCCCCACTATTTGGAAACTTGACGCCTTTTCTAGACCTCCTTACTCTTCTAATGTATTGAATCTAGTTTTAAATTTAACAAAAGGCTAATCTCCAGCTCTATTGTTGACTTTGAATTTTAGTCACCTTGAAGGAGGTTTGTCACGAGTTGGATAGTTACTTGTTATGGTTGATTGTGAGGGGCMTCATGTKCCCCTCTTTGTACTTGGCCTTCAAGTTTTTGGTTTTCATAGGGGTTGGTGGGTTAGGTGCTTGGTTTTGTCCTTGTTTGTCTAATTGTTTGTACCCTATCAAGCCACATGTGRTTGGCGGTTTTGTTTTGCTCTCTACAATGGAAAAACAAAAAAACAAGAGGCTAATCAAACGTGTAATCTGGCGAACTACATTAGATGAGAAATGAGTCCTCTAAAAGGTCGTTTCAGGCTTGTTCCCCTTGATGTTCTCAAAGCAGTGATGGAACGGCTGTCTATCGTCAAAAAAATAATATACAAAAAAAAAAAAAAAAAAAAATTGTTCCTAAAATGCAAAAAAAGTGTGATTTCTTTTCCTAATGTGGTAGTTGCTTTGCCACGTGAGACCGCTGCTCTAGTGCTGCAGAAATGCAAGAACACAATTTGGAACTCGCAGCCCTCCCTACCCCTCAAAAAACATTTAATGACCAAGCTCATGTGATATAACGGCTAATGGTTGGTTCAACAGACATGATGGCCATGGGCTTAACCCGCCCAATGACCCAAGAAACCTTTATTTGGTTGTTGCCTCTGGTTCTCAAGTTTTAGGTTCTTTTGTAAATAATTTAAAAAAAAAACAAATTATATTATAAATCCAATGGTGGTAGTTTCATCAAATTTCTAGTTAAATTCCACCTTGTAGAATTTTTCAAAGTTAAATGGTGTAGTCTAGATGTATAGAACTTTAGAACTCGTTTATTTGGGTTTGGTCTGGGCATAGACTAAAAATTCAGCAAACTAATGTGATTCTTATATTTCTCAAAAAATTCACATCCACCTTAAAAAATTAAGGAGTTCTAAAAAAAGACGAGTGTCCCATTCTTTCTTCCATACATATGTACACTACTTCATTTCAATGACCACTRTGCATTGCCACCATGAATTGAAAAATGATTGGAATGTTGTGAAATTTTACATGCACATTTTCAACTTCCATATCTTTTATTAATCACAAAAGTCATCATTTTGAAATATTCTCATAAGGATAAGCACCTTCAAAATGTGATGCTCAATATTTTCATTGACCCAATAAAACTTAAGACTTGAATATTTCCTAAGCCATGCAGTCAAATAATCTAAAATTATTTTAAGGTGCTTACACTCAATGTGAATTTCAAGATCCTAGTATGGTTACATTCTGTCCAATCTCAAGAAATAATGAGCAAAACAATTGCTCAAGCTCTAGGCAGTTTTGGCCCATATTGAAGTACACTTTCTTTGGGTAATTAGGGGTTAATGTCTTGTGTAATTAGCCTCCATACAAAGACAAGCAATTACATGGATAATGGTTGCTAACGATTTAGCACCGTATGTAGATGCATAGGATAGGGAGCCTATCATTGCACACTTAAGGTCTGCTGAATTGTATCCAAAGTATCAATCCACCAACCTTGCTAAAATTTGAAACCCACCAAGCCAAGTGAATTCACTTCACATTTCAATTTACAAAATTTTATTTTGAAAGTACAGTTCAACAACAAAATTAAACCAATACATGGATGAAAATGGTTTTTTTACAATGGCTTTGGATGCTTCTAATGCATAGCTTGTTGTAAATGACCCCATTATTGAGCACCTTGATTGCTAAGTCGACCGTACTATTGCACAGTACTAACTTCAATAGGGCTTTCATCGTCAAGTTGGTGACTTTGCTAAACTTCCTCATGTAAAGTAGTGGTGAATTTAGGGCTTGTAACAATCCACCAGTGATTATGCTGATAATTATGTTGTAAGAACCCTAATTTGGGGGCCACCTATTGCAGTCATTAACCTTATTTTGCAATGGAAGCAAGTTGGGGGAGCGAAGAACGTCTGTCGAGGTTGTAGATTGAGAACGACAAACTTTTTTCAAGTCCAATGCAATGTGATGGATTGATGCTTTAGCATTGAGAATGTAGGTTTAGTAGCGTACTTGTGATAACACCTAATGGAAGGCAACGGCAACTTAATCATATGAACATCAATCTACAAGAAACAATCAATTGTAAATTCCTAGCTCTTCATTTGATATCAACTAAACTCTTGAGTAAGTGTTATGAGATGGAGTTTACACAAGGATCAAGATGACATCAAGATGGAGCCAGGACTCGAAGTGGGGTACTAAACAGAGACGGGACGGGACTTCAATGATGCCTTGATAGTGAGAAATAGTTTTCCGYAGAGATGAAACCTATAACCAAAATGAGGAGTGCCTACTATAGAGAAAGATAAAAAAAAGATCAAAATTTTAGTCAGTTAAGTAGTACAATAACTGGATCAAGCCTAAGCAAGTGAGATTTAACGTGGACATTTACGCATTATAAAAAAAAAATGGAGATGAGTATATATGAGTTGCTATATATTGGAATGTGACATAAATCTAAAAGAATAAACATAATCTCAACCTTTTCACCACTACATCAACAATTGTAAGCAAAAGCCACTCAATTAGATTAAACCGCAATAGAAGTGCATAATACCTCTAGTACTTGAGAAACCCAGGAGTTTCAAAAGGCACTTTTTACGGAGGTCTACACATCCAAAAATGGTGATATCAAGTAATCTACTTTGGAAAAAAAGCTAGATGACTCTTGGATGATCCATCGATTGAAAATTGGAAAATAGTATGCAACCCGGTATGCAACACAATTCCAATTTCTCTTTTCCAAAATTGTTACTAATACACATGAAAATATTGTCATTAATGAAATCTCAAACATTGTACAATGCATGCCTTGGTGGTGACCAAATTGTATGTTTGACTTTAGGGGTTGCTTAATATACAAAAATCTTTGTATTGGTGCTAATTTGATAAATTGATGATTAGTCCACAACCTACATTGATTTATCCTACTAGTGAGGGCACAAAATTAGTGTCACTTACAAAATCTTAACCCTATAGTTAATGTATGAAAACTACACCCAAAATGTTCATGTTCCATGGAGAAAAGAATTTTGTGCTTCTCAATCTGTCATGGTTCTATTGATTCACAATTGGTTCTTTGTTTCAGTTCATTTTGAGACTTGCATGAAAACTTTCTATGCTTTTGTATTTTTGGGAAACAACAACCAAATGGAATTCATGATTATCAATTACTTAATACGGATTCCATTAGGATTTATTGTTCCGACATGATCGCATATTTTATAAGAATTCCAGTTTTGAAAGGATGTAAAATATAATGTTATGCCCATTAGTTGGTTCCATACAATTTGTATATAGAATCGTTGTTCATGGAGTTTCCTGATGCTACCCAAATTTGGAATGCACAACTTCCATGATGGAGATTGGTCGAACAAATGTAAGCATGTGTTCAACAACACTCTTCAATCCGTGAAGTTTGGATTCTAAAAAAAGATGGACCCCTAGTCTATCATTGAAGTGTGCATAATGTCGTCATTGAGATACTAATTCTAAATTGGTAGAAGCAAGATGCTCTTCACACTACAAAATTGCTTGAAATAAAGTGGCACATACGAGAAAGCCTTAAGAGTTTACCTTTTGAGCTTGTCTCCTGATTGTCAATATGTTGTGTAAAACATTTGTGGCTGGACATGAACCAATGGTTGCTGAAGCCCATCATCATGAATGCGGGCAAAGACATCAGTCACTGGTTTGAGCCGAGGACATTTGACAACGACGACAAAAATATCAATGTGGAGGTTCTACATTGGTTCCATCCCACTATGCGCATCAACACTTACTACACTCCACAGGTACTAAACCCTAAATCCCTTCGCTTTGTCTTCAAACTTGTCCATGTAATCGGCTTCAGTCGTTTCACATATTTCTATTAATCCAGCAGCAATGGCCAACATCATATTTCAGGAATAAATGATGGGTAGGGTAGGTTTGCACACATCCCGCCTCCACTTCCACGCTCCGACTTCAATATGGACTATGACCCCTGGTGGGTGGACAAGAAGTTCGTGATCGGCAATCTCAGCCAACGCACCCAATTCATCMGYRTTAAGAACATMCTTCTGGATCACGTCTACGTCATGGAGGTTCATTACCTTACACCYTGAATTYRTTTGACATTTCASCTTCATCKGCTCCAAAATAATTTGACTTATARYAYAGGAGAAATTSAAAATRTTCATCTATGAAATTCTTGAAGGATYCCAYAGTTAYTKCYTGATGATAGAATTGGACACAYTAGGATGCACTAGGGATRRAAATCAARCACARAAAAGACATTTGTCYAATTTYCATAGACACARAAGGACATTTGTCCACTTTTCCATACTAGATTTCTTYTGTGCAAGAAGAAATGGGATCCTTTGATCCTTCCTTTGGAAAATTTGARTGARTGATGTGAACATTCAGGTGCCTTCGGAGGAGACGATCAATGAGATCTTATATCGGTATATGGAGCACAACAAGCATGCAGCAAGCTATGAGTGGAAGGCAGTGCTAGAGTATGACGTGATGAAATTCAAACCTCTAGACATGAACAAGACGCTCATGGAGAATGGTGTGAAAGATGAGTCCCAAGTCTTTGGTGCTGCAGGCATGGARCTCGATTACTTGCTCCCCGCCATTCACCTCCATTACACCGACGACCTCACCATTGCGTAACTTGCAGCTTTGACGGTGAGCGTCCCCATATCCTCGATCAAGTATACAGTCCAGTAAGGTCATCAAATTTACAAAACCTCTTTGCTTTTCTTTAGCAAATGCGTTTCTTACATTACTATATTCGTTGGGCAAAATCACTAACAATTATCTTAGTTCATGGTATTGTATATACTTTTTGAATATGCTTCTAAAATTTAGCATCTCAACAACAAGCGTAAAGTGAACAAATGCGTGTGATTTTAGTATTGTACACCCAAAGAGAAAAGATTGACTAATAGAATRATATTCCACAACTATCTACTTGATTATAGAATAAATATTCCAATTTGAACTCCTTCATCACAAGACTGAAGTCCATTTTTGAATTAAATCCCTCTGCATGCCTTCTCTTTGCAATTTTCTCTTCCAAATCCTTCCAAGATCAATCCCGAAAGAGTGATGAACCTAGCCATTCCTCCAGAATACTCTTGGAGATTGCCCAATTTGCCATTGATAATTGATGCAGACAAAGAAAGCATTTGATGCTCAAAAAATTAAAACAAGATGGCCCTCCTACTACTCGACCTTTGAGGACAAGCTTTTTCAAGAACCTTAGTGAAAAAACAAATTTTAACTTCTACAATAGCTCATAAATTCTCCAGAGATCGGTCTTCTTGTATGGCAAGAAATTGAAGACCGGCTCCACCAATATTGAATTTGGCACTACAATTGCAATTTTCAAAAATTGATTTAGAACACACATGTTGTTAAGAATAAATTGCAAACCCAGAAAGCCCTAACCCTAACTTTGCAACCTCAGAATATGCACTTGTGACCTTGGTGACAAGAATTTGAAAGATTCTCACCATCATAGAAATTTACATTTCGGTACTACACTTTCATGGCCATCGACCTAATTGTGTTCAAATTTCAAACAATGGATGGATGGGAAAAAAAAAAATAGACACACAAAAATGTTTTTTTTTTATCCATTGTCTTTTAGGAAGATTTTTGTGTGAGTTCTTTAACATTTGATTATGAATACTTTGCTTTGCAAATATTACATATTTCAAAAGGTATTGGTAGGCCATTGGCTTTATAAAATAATTTTTTCTACTCAGAAAATGAACCTTCAAAAAAAAATTGAATAAAAAAACATACAAAAAAAATATTCAAAAATCACAATGATTAGATCTTAGCATTTTGAACTTTATGGAAAAAATTCTTGAGAAAATCACAAATATTCAGTCTACAATTGATTTTAGAACGAATTTTCAATTTTTGACTTCAAATTTTATTGAAAGATAGTGGTTTGTRAACTAGTTGATCCAACCCTATGGACATAATCTATAAATTATGTTTTACAACTATAGTTTCAAGAATCATCATTAGATAATTCCTCTAAGTTGTATTTTATAACAATTCTTCACATAATTCCTTGACAATACCAACATAGACTACTCCTAAAGTGTCCTTGGTCCTTAAAGGTTTAACCCCTAAATGGTTTTGACAATGTTTTCACTAGAATTGCTCCAAAACTGCCACTTCTAATTCAAGTACAAAATTTTAGAATTTTTTTTGACACATATAACCATAGGATCTTGTAGTACACTAGTTTGAAAATATGTGCAAAAAATTTCAGAATTTTCCACCATGTAGATTGCAAGATATTAGTATTTGAATTGACAAAATTCATTTTTTTGGCATAGCAAAAAACCAAGCAGCTGCACTTCACAAGGTCACATTTGTATGAAAAAATGTCCAAAATGGTGGTTACTCTTTGGGTTCATTCTTCAAGGTGAGTTAGTTACATGCTCAAAAATTTCAAAGAAAAGAAAAAGTAAGTAGGAAGAAGTAGAAAATGAAATAGTAGGCAATTTATTTATGGAATTGAAATATGCCAATTCCAATGGTTAAAATGTTGTAATAAACAATTTACACCAAATATTTTTATTTTTTTCCAAAAATATAAAAAATTGAATGAAATAATAAATTTCAAACTTTTTTTGTAGAGTAGAGATACTATAACTACCCGCAATCTACCCCAAATTAAAACTCCTCATAATTTTTGACTCAATGATCAAAATAGAATGATCCAAAGCTTTCCACTTAAATAAAAATCTAAAGAACCAATTTCTATTTTTTATTTTTTATYTTTTATAATTTTAAAGAAGTGTTTTTTGCTGCCCAAGTTGCCTGCCGAGCAATGAAAACTACATATCATACAATAACTTTTTAACTTTGTAGTCAAAATTTATGAAAATTATTGGGCCTTAAATGTATTCCTCGGAAAAATGTTGTGTGAAAATTTCAAAGAAAAAAAAAACTCCATTCATAGTGAGCTACCTAAAATCTCTATGTTGCCAAAAGAAACGCAGTTTGGGCATTTAGGGGTTAACCCTATAATATCACAGGAGCCATGTGGTTGTAGGTTTCATATTTCAGAGTTAAGTTTGTAGTCATGGACTCATTTCATGGCCATTTGAGACGGCCGGGGTGAATTGGCCCCTCACTTGTCCCTGAATTAATCCCTAGGGATAACAAACGGATGTTTTATTTTCCACCCGTGATAAGATTTGAAAATTTTGAATTCATATTTGCAATCAAATGCCCCAAAAGTCTATAGCTACGAGAGGTGTACATTGAATAGGGGTTTTAAGGGGACCAAAAAATTAGAGGGACTTATCATGGAAAACTATAGATGTTTGAAACATAATGTATAGCCCCTATACACTTCAATGAATATTGATGTACAACAAAGGTAGATATTTATATAGTGTGAAATGTCAATAAATCATTGTGGGTCCCTTTAATACCCCTATTCAGTGTAGACAGAGATAAATTAATAAGCACGTAAATCACTGCCGCAAAATGCGCCATTCAGTGCCCTGAAAGATTCTACTGAGTAATTAGGGTTTCATGCCCGTAATGCCCAATTACACGGGCAAAATTGCGTAATCGGGCATTACGGATTTCTCATCCAAATTTTTTTCAATCATCCAAAGTTTTGCATTTCCCGATAGTGGTTTACGTTGGGCCAATGGCCCTCGTCGTTGGGTATTGCATGCAAAAGAGTGCCTCCTCATCAGGCTCTGCCCTCCTCGTCAGCCCTTTTTGCACGCAATGCCCAACGACGAGGGCATTGCCCTATACAAAATAGGGGGTCATTTTTTTTACATGCACCCCTGGAATCACTTCGTGAGGACGGAGGGAGGCGATTCGCCTGATAGCTGGCAGATCCGTGACGGACCCCCGCCAACCACGCGTCGCCGTTGACAGGGAGTCGCTTTGGAAAGTTTTTTTCACTCAAAACATTGAGCGTACAGTAACGTACTATTTGATTACTACTGTGGTCAATTTTAAATCCTTCTTGGCGCCTATATTTGTGAAACCGAATCTAGGATAGCCATGGCGATGTGGTAGGATATGCTGGCATCTACGGCTTGCGGTGGCTCATTCGGGATTAGGATGGARTTGAGGTGTAAAGTAATGCATGAGATTAATCGACAATGAAGGTTTTGAGCGCGGCGTAGGAACTGATGAAAGCTGGGCCGGCGCGAGGGWGAAAGGTAATAGTTCACTTGACGGAGGCTGTYCGATCTGCACATCGTTGGTAGCTCCTTGGATTTTTGATGCTTAAGCTGAGAAGGTTGAGTGAAGGTCCTGTGGCGGCGGCTGAAGTTTGAGTGGAATGGCACATATGCTTTAGGGTTTGCAGTTGGTCGTCGAATTTCTTGTTGGGTGTAGAGTTAGTGCTCGATCTGCTGCAGTTTACWGCTTCTGGCTGCGTGCCATTGTGTGTGCGCTCCAGATTGAGAGTGATTGTGTTTGTGATTTGCAAATTTTGTGCTCAGATCGTGTGCTCGTGGGAGGTCACGAGAGATGCTTACCGCACCGCCGGTACAGCTCGCTAGCCAGGGAGACGCCGGCACTGCTTTGGATTTGTTTGTGTCGATGCGGCGAGTAGAGAAGATTTGTTCGTTATCGAAGTGGCCACGACTGCTCGAAATCTCTGTGCATTTGCTAGAGGCGCAATGACAGCCAGAGGAATACGAAATTGAACGGTTATCCTTCTTTTTCATCCGCATCAGTGCGGCATTGAGGTTTCTTCGTCGTCGTCGTTGTCAGTTCTGCATTTGAGGGGCGTGACATTAGGTTTAGCCTTGTTGGGGAGAGATGGTGTGGACGAGTCGATGGTTGGTGCTGGTGGCGTCGATAKGGCTACAATCATGCTCGGGAGTCGGGTACGTGTTCGGAAGCTTGTCGCCGGTGATTAAGAGCTCGTTAGACTACAATCAGAAGCAAATCAACCGACTCGGGGTTGCGAAAGACATCGGCGACAGTGTGGGCCTTCTGGCGGGTTTCCTGTGCGACTGGCTGCCGACTTGGGCGCTCATCTTGGTGGGCATCGTGCAGAACTTCTTTGGCTATGGGTGGCTATGGCTCATTGTGGTCCATCGAGTTTCGCAACCACATTTCGCCCTGGTGAGTCCCTTTCTTTCTTTCCTGTATCGCAAGTCCTGTGTATGACTTGTTTCACCCTATTTTCTTTTGAAGGGCTGTGTAAGATAGAGGATACCCTATCCGTCACACTAAGCATTTAAATTACATGTAATAGTGTGCTTCCATTCGGAGATCAGTATGTAGCCCCGGAGAGATCGCTTTGGTTTCAAGAACCAAACTCTCTTGAGATCAAGTTTTTCCAATGTATGTATTTATTAAGCAACGTTTCAAAGTGGGAGGTTGTAGATCACTATTGAAGGACAGTATAGAACCCCATTTTTCGGTCAATGATAAATGACCACAGATATTTAGTCGATTCTTATGTATTTTCACCCAACCTGCTATTTGAATGCAACCAAGTGTATTGGAAGAGGTGAGTTGCTGTTGATAACGGGGGTAGTCGATAGGAGACAATTTGAGGATCCTCCATCTTAGTATCTGCGGCAATGTCCATTGGTTCATTGTCAGTTTGATGGATGAGGCTGTCGGCAATGCTGCGTGGGCAGGTGTGCTTGCTAATCCTGGTGGGGACGAACGGCGAAACGTACTTCAACACAGCGGCTTTGGTGTCCTCGGTTCGCAATTTTTCCCATTACAGGGGACCTGTGGTGGGCATCTTGAAAGGCTTTGGCGGACTAGGTGGCGCTATTTTCACTTGTGCATACACTGCCCTGTATGCCCCGGACCAAGCTTCCTTCATTTTCATGGTGGCTGTAGTTCCGACTGCTGTTGCGTTGATTTGCATGTTTGTGGTCCGGCCCTTGTCCTTCGAAGCTGAAGACAGTAATGTTCAGGACAAGAAGTTCAACTTCCTTTACGGCATTTGTTTAGTCTTGGCCGCCTATTTGTTGGGCACCATCATTGTGCAAGATAGCAGCTCCTCTGTGGGTCGTTCCAGCATGGATCGCATTTTTGCATTGGGATTAATGGCTCTGCTCGCTTTGCCCTTGGCCCTCATCATTCCCGTACCCAAACGGGCATCTGCGCCGGACATGAACTTCCAAGACGAAGTCAGTCAATTGCAAGCTCCGTTGCTGGAGAATACCGAGATAGAAGCTGCAGTACGTGCCGAAGACTCACCTGCTGGGAGCAGCGACCTTGACAAAGTTCCTCAGCTTCCAGTGCAGAGTTGGAAACAGTCKTCGCGTTTCAAAGAAGATGCCCTGCTCTTCAGCGAACTGGAAGACGAGAAGGAAACGTGGCCCGAGCCTGTTAGGCGTGACCGATTACGCCGTGCTAGCTCCCGTTTGTACCGTGCTGTAGCGGAAGGCGCCATCAAACTGAAGCGGAAAAAGGGCCCTCGCCGAGGTGAAGATTTCACGATGAAGGAGGCTCTCATCAAGGCAGACTTGTGGTTGTTGTTCTTCGGCCTTGCGTGTGGCGCTGGATCTGGGTTGATGGTGATCGACAATCTGGGGCAGATTTCGCAGTCCCTGGGATACAAAGATCCTCACATTTTCGTTGCCTTGATCAGCATTTGGAACTTCCTGGGTCGTCTCGGAGGTGGCTATGCATCCGAAGTGATTGCCAGGTGGGTACTCATCCCCCATAAGTATTTGGTCTATCTTTATGTTGTATAAGAGGTAAGGCGGAGAATTCTCTTTCCGTCACTTAAAGAGTTGTAGCACATATAATAGTGTGCTTTTCATTCGGCGAGACCTGTTTGGGTACAAGAGCCAAACTCCTTGACATCAAATGTTTATTGCTTTGTTTGAATTTATTATGGAATCGTTCAAAATGGGAGGTTGTAGATCACTATTTAAGAGATACTAGCCACACTCATTTCCATTCAAAGATCAGTAGCCATAGACATTTAGCTAAGTCATGTTTGCACTCAACTTGCTAATTGAAGGCCATCTGAGGGTAGTGGAAGAGATGATTTACTATTAGGAACAGGGTTGAGACAATAGGATACAGGATCACGTCTCTTTTCGGGTTTCGTATCATCGACCTTGTATCATCGACCTTAGCGCTTGTTGCTTTCAGAGAAGCTTTATGCAGAGACAGAAATTGAACAGTTGATTGAAGGTGTGATGTGGTGGGGATGAGTTTGCAGAGAGTATGCATTGCCAAGGCCGATTCTGCTGGCAGCAGCACAGACAATGATGGCGGTAGGCCATGCCTCACTGGCGGTCGCCTTGCCGGGCTCGTTGTATGCAGGCTCACTGATGGTGGGCATGGGATACGGAGCCCATTGGGCCATTGTTCCAGCCACTGCCTCGGAACTCTTTGGCTTGAARAGTTTCGGCATGCTGTACAACTTCCTGTGCATCGCGAACCCTGCCGGATCTCTCGTGTTCTCTGGGCTTATTGCCGGAACTCTTTATGACAGGGAGGCTCAGAAGCAGCAAGGCGGAACTGCCCCACCGGACGTGGACGCTTTGAAATGCGAAGGTGCTGTCTGTTTCCGGGTAACGCTGCTCATCATGACTGGATTTTGCTTGCTTGGGGTTGCTCTCAACTTGATTCTCATTTCCCGCACGCGGCGTGTGTACACCATGTTGTATGCGAAGCAGCGTGATGAAGGAGATGAGGAAAGCCGCAGCAAAGCCAGTAGTTAGCAGTCCCTTTAAAGTAACCGATATTTTTTTATAGGAGCTYYWRTAAATCATTCTATATTGGGATTCAACCTCCGTTCCTGAGAGTGTCGATTTCACTTTGCGTTGAGCAAGTAATTGGGGTCCATCAATGTSTCGGTGGTCTGTGGTTTGGACAATTTCAATGAGGTGCTGCAATATCAGCAACTCTTACTAATGAGCCTGGAATTTCCATTTGTGTTCACATGGTCTTTGCAAATGAAGATGTGTAAGTACCGGAGCTCTCTTTGCAAAATGTATATTGTATTGCAAGTAAATATTAGATGCCTGCCACGAGTCATACACCACTTCAAAACTATCACTTGAACAATTACGGGCGAGAGTCGTAAATTGGTCGATTGCAGCGAAGTCAGGCCGTGCAACCATAGTATAGGATCTCTCTAAATTGGCTCCTGAAATGCACGTGATTATATGGGGTTCCGAAACCAGTGACAATAATTTGTTGCTTGTAAGGTAGGAGGTTCGTAAAGTGCGCAGAAGGCCTAAAAGTGTCCTCTTGCACAGAGGTACATTTTGCTTTCTCTTTGCACCAACGATGTATAAATAATAAACTTTTCTGTACATTTCAAGAGGTGGATGCCTATTAGTGACCTCATTTCAACTTCAAAGATTCATAAGTAATTCCATGAAGCTCCAAAGAAATATGAAACAACTTGGTTTAGATGTCAATTCGATAAGTCTTTCAAGAAAAGTTTGCTGAAAAATATTTCAAGATCTGCAGCCTCTCCAAATTTTTTTTCATCCCTTCACCCTTGAAGGACGGACGAGTGGTGGCTGTGGAAATCATGCATTTTTGATATTGTGTGACATCATCTACTTTGAAAAGGCAAGTATACTCATTGGAAGTCAAAGTACTAAAAAAGATCTTCCCTTTCCACTCCTAATACCAAGGATGAAAAGTTGCAAGTATGTCCTACACGGTTGGATTCTCTGTCATCTAGAGGACACAAAACGTCCGCTGCCGCGTTCAAGGGTCAAATGGGCGCTTCATGACCTTCTCCCTTATTCAGTGGCACTACAAAAGTATTTGGGGTTTACAGAAGCGAGCAATGCAAGTAGAGTTGAATACATATAATCTGAGGGTATTTAGAAGGGAGGGTTCCTGTCACAATTTCTCTTAGGTTCTACTCGTATTTACAATTTTACTTAATATTCAAAGAAATGACCTCTAAGGTAGACTGCTCTTAAAGCCACCATTTAAGAGCTGATTGCATTTCCAAGGAAGCTAAACTCCTTGAAACAATTTTCAGTAAATTTTCATGGGAAGAAAAAAGGTATTGGCATCTAACCCAAGTTGTTTCATATTTTTCGGACCTTCAAGGAATTAGTTACAAATTTTTGAAGTTGTAATGCAGTGGTCACTAAAAGCGACCACCTCCTGAAATGTACACKGCTGGTACATTGAAGAAAGCAAAATGTACCTCTGTAGCATGATCRCTTTTAGAGCATGSGCRMTTTAAGAGCAGACTACCTTAGTGTGAACCACTTAGAGGTTAATCAACACTCATGTTTCCCTTCTTAAGAAGATATTATCCTTCTCTGAATAMATGGGAGGGGGTTAGTTATAMATTTGAAGAATTTTGGTTGGCACTGCRTATATGKACAACATGGATATAAGACAATTTTGTGCCACTGTGGGGGYTACCTTTCAAGGACGCAACGRGGGACTCAAAAGGGACTCCTAYCTCATTGATAAACRATGTTTATGTATTGTGTAGGRAATAAAAGRACGTTTATCTACCACTTRAATCACCAGAGGACAAAATCATAGTAGAACAATTACTTTTGAGATTTATTTGCAACCAGAAGAGATAAAAAAAAACTGACTGCATTGATGATGATGGTAGCAATTCTAAGTGATACTAACAATTCTAGGAAATCCCATGCACTATGCACCCGCCTAAGACAATCTCCTATCCATGCAAACTATGTAGAAATGGTTATTGTTTTGTAGACTTGCAAGTTGAAGATGAACATTCATGCCTCTTGCAGAACTCAACACAATCACTCCTATTCCGTCCCTAAGTTGCCGACTTTAGTGACAAGTTTCAGTTAAACAAGTGATAAACCATCACGGGACTCTGGAACAGATATTTTGAAACTGACCTCGGGAGCAGAAAATAGTACAAAGCGCAAGAAGGATCTTGTGCAGTACGATTATTCTCAGAATTCCGGTCCAAGCAGTGTCGTTTGAAGCACTTGTTGGCATAAGGTGCTTGGGGTCACTTGTTAAACTAAGCTTTAAATACCCCCAAGCATTGAGAACTTGGCAGAAAACAAGCTGACTCAAAGAATGATCTCCTCTGCGTAAAAAGGGCTGTCACAACCAGCTGAAAGATCATCCAAAATGACCCATTCATCTGTCACGCGATTAAATTCCTGTTCAAGAACAAACATAAGGTTAATTAAACATTTAGTAACAAGGTATGGCCATTGTAACAAGGGGTAATCAGAGCAAGGTTRCATGTACAGGACTTGAGTATTACTAACTACAAGTTATATACATATTTCATGACTGCAAATGGGATACACGACAAATGYAGGGGTGCTGATGATGACCTTGAACAATTTATGGAAAATTGAAAACAGTTTAGCACGTGTATGTACGTTACTCACAAATTTCAAGAACGAGAATGTAGAGCAAAATACTCAAAATAGATTAACGAAGAGAGTAGTAAAACATACTGTCCTAAGTATGCGCAAGTCAGGCAACGAAGCAAAAGCTGCACCCTCCATGGGATCAGCTCTCCACACATTACTGTCGGGCTCTCTATATAGAGGCTCGATTTCCACAAGCGTCAAATTCTGCACAATTATTATCAGCACAATATCTCAGAAATGGAGCTTATTACTGTAAATTTATAACGACCTTCAGTAAGAAGCCAGTTTCAACAAGTTTGGAATAAGATATGCAAACTACCACTACAAAGGAAGGGTGCAGTACCTCTAATGAAAGTTTGTCTTTGTCTCCTCGATCTACAMTCCCATTAAAAACATGCAARAAAAAKAAAAAAGCCAAGTGATCACTAAACATGAGTCAACCATACGAAATTCAAGGACTTCCAAAACAGAGGACAGGCAAAGGGCTTGACAGACGGCGCATTTAAAGTACCAATTCGGTTCCTACTAAGGATTTCCAATCAGCTTGTTTTTGGAAGACGACACATCCATACAGGAGAGAATCTTCAACACGTACCAATGTTTCGACTGACAACAAGGCCAACCCCTACACATGGCAACAGTATCAAGTCAGAGCTCCTCAGACCATTCACAAGCAGATGGTGATATATCTGATCACAAACTGGGCACATGTTTTTACAACTCTCCCACAAAGAATGACGAAATCAATACCTCTCAGTCGATCATCTTGATGTTGAGCTTTGATAGCATCAGAAAGGGGATACTCTACAACATCGCCATTTTGAGCTTCCGCACCCCACACGCTTTCGCCATTTTCAGGAGTATAGGCTGACCCTGACCTTGCTGCAGCTGAACTGCGTGCATCTCCCTTCCTTGATCTGCCATTGCCTCCACGAATGAACATCTTGGTGCAGATAGAAAGTTGACGTCCGGAAAATAAAAAGGAAACATCCTAAGTGGGCAATGAGAGGGTTGCTAAGGTTGAGGGCAACAGCTACACTCTTCAGCGCTGTCTCCAAATCAGGTTAACCCCTAGAGGACCGAGGATTCATGGTTATGGAACTATAATGAGATTATCGTACCTCGTAAGCGTTGCTAAGTTCCACGAAGCGCGCATGCGCGTCCGGGTGCGAGCTAACATCCGGGTGGTAGTTCTTGGCCAAATTGCGGTATGCCGACTTGAGTTGCGCCGGCGTGCTCGTCCTGTCCACCTTGAGAACCTCGTACAACTGCGTGTGGGCAGCTCGACAAGCCACCACGGCCGTCGTCCTCGCCATCATCGCCACGGCCATCGCCATTTTGCTCGGGGAGAGCGATTTTGTGAAGGCGAGTTGCTGCTGAGGTTTGTCAAGTGAAAGGCCGGGTGAGAGTGACGATACCCGGACTATGTTGACGACCGGATAGAACTCTTCTGAAATCCTGGACTGACTCGTGGTTTCATGCCACGTGTCATTTTATCTACACTGAATAGTGAAATTAGGTTGCCCCTCACTAATTTCTCGACATGCCACACTATATAAATATTTATTGCTAATGTACAAAAATATCCTACTTTTAAATTAGTAATTGGTGTATTTGGAACTCATGAACTTCCATGTGCACAAATAGAAGTATTTGTAGAAATATTTTTTTGACTTTGATGGCTTTTATAGTCACTTTTTTGGAGGAAGGCAACCTAATTTCACTATTTAGTGTACATTTTACTCTACAGGCCTCATTGATATCAAATTTTGTCTAATACGGTGTACTGTACTCCATATCAAATACTAGCCTAGACATCCTCTAACAGAACTACAATTAATTGTGTCCAAATAAGTAATTGAGCATTGTTCATGTTCAAATTGAATTGCTTAATTTTTTTTATATGGATGCTATTGGATGTCAAAAGAGTATTCAGGATTTCTTTTTTATGTATTTTTTGGACATCATGTGAATAAACTATGAATTTCAAATTATGAATACTGCAAGTGGTGCAAGGTTGATCCTTTTTTTTTGCAAAGATTAAGGTGAAAGCACCCATTATTGCACATATTCCTATTGATTAGCCCTAGACTCACCCAATTGTGTGTCCCTAGACTTTGGTGAATGTGTCCTCCAAATGTTTAATTCTGATTGGCTAACACATGTGAAGGACACATACTCAACTTTGATTTGCTGACATTTGATTTTCTAAGAGTTCAGATTTGGATGCACCTACGGAACAGATTCAATGGTCTAGGCAATCTGCCCTTTGAAAAATCATAGAAATTACGTACAACATCCGAAAAATCTAATTTTTTTTTTGAATATTCATGATTTTCACTCACTAATACTACAAAAATATAATTTTTAGGAAAATATGACTCCAAGTATTCTAAATTGCTTATATTGACGGTTTTGGGTGCTTCCATAGTAGGACCAAAAACTCCAATTAGAAGGGAGCCGACTTGACTTGATGAGATTGTGTGCAACATGTCTAGTGTTGACATTCCACAAAAAGATGAAGTAGAATAAGCCATGCCTTGTAAGAATCCAAATGTTTTCTAAAATGAATATTCAAACAAGCTCTACATTGCTTTCTAGGATAAGTATTGAATTTTGTTATGAAAATTTATTAAGGCACATTTTTTAATATGAGCTACCTCATTGGTAATGAATGATCCTAACTAATGAAATTGCCTTCATCCATGGCTTAATTTTGACACGCTTTCTCCTTTGTACTCATTTTGTTACATTCAATTATGATTCAAAAATCTACATACATGTCATAACAACGACTTTGTAAAACAAGCTGTAGCCCACCTTGACAAGTAGATGTCAACTATAGAAAGACAATCCTATGTTTTTATTACTATCAAGATTAATCTTCTTATATAACATAAAATTTGATCTATTTATGCAAATTAAATCATTCTGCACCAAAACTTTGACTCTCAATTGCAAAAAGCTTTGAATTTTTCAACTTTTAATAGACGTTGGTTCAAGGAGCATGCCTTTGTCATGATCACTAATTGTTGTGAATATTTTCCAATATAATGATATAAGGCACTTGCTCCTTACTATGATCCAATTCAAAAAATCACTGTAGCTAACGGATTCTTGCCCAAAATGTTCAATGTAATCTCCACATGACACCTAGCTTGGTTCAAATTTGGATACATTGTACACATATATTCATTGCTTATTGAAATGCATAATTTATTTATTATGCATTTGTGTGGTGTCCAAAAAATACATTTAAGGAGAATCTAGAATACCGTTTTCATTTAATACAACCATAACTTTGATAGTTTCATAATAGGGCACCATACTCAAATGTTGATACAAAGAATTTTAAAATGTAAACTAACAAAAAAATTTAATTGTAACTCTTTATTGAAGCTTCTTATCTAGCATGTACAATCTCTATTCATGAGAGCTTGGGGTTGATTTTAGGTATACCTATTTAAAAAACTTTGAGAATGTATAGTTTCCATAGTATTCACATGCTATTCAAAGAATGCATTAAAAAAATCTAGTATCTTCTTTTGACTTCCAAAATCCAATCAAAAATTAAACAGTATCATAATAGGACCAATGTTCATTGCTTATTCAAACGCATTTAGATGTAAATAACTTAGAGCAAATTTCTACATACAAAATTAGCCCAAGCTTTGCAAAGTAAAAAATCATGCATGGAATTCGACCTAGTAGTGTGCACTACTGTTTGCAAGAGAAGGATTGAAACAATAGGCAAGCAAGGCAAAATTACTCTTGAAATTCCACTAAGGGTAGTTGCAAGAAAAAGTGGTTGATTTTGTAGCCTTTTGGCAATTTTCATGTTGGTATATGGGAATACTATAAAAAAAATTATCTTTTTTTAAAAATGAAAATCTAGACAATGTATGTGCTTTTTAAAGAAAAGTGTCTTAGAATGGAAAATCATTTAAAACTTTTCATAAGCCAGAGAACTAGGAAAATGAAAAATCTCAAGAAAATAAGTACTTTTAAACATTAATTTGTAAAATTTAGAAAAAAATTTAAAAATAAGTACTTTGTGCAAACTTTGAACTTTGATGGTGAAGGGATTTCACCAAAATAATCATCTTAACCCCTAAAGGACCAAGAGTCCCTTTGAGGGACTTTGAGGAGCTTGGGTAGTTACCTACAATCTCAGTGTTGGGATTATTGAGTTTCAATGCCCTCTTAGAGCTATTAGCAATTTAGTTTTTTTTTTCAATCTTGTACCTACTTCTACTTGACAATTTTATAAAGAATGAATACCAAGACTTTATTCTTCAAAGTCTTGAAASACTTTATTTAATTTTTATTCTTTAAAATTTTTTTCCTAGACTTTCAACTCAATTCTTCAACACAAAGTTTTTTTAATTCAATGTCCATAGTGCAAAACTTTCAGTGAAAGGCATCTGAAATTGCAGGCCGGTGCTCAAGAAAACTTGATTTTTCAACTTGGAGTGCCAATATCTTTCAATCCGTATTGTCAAACTTCATAAAAATTTTACCACATGATTTTAGACAGGTAAAGTACAAGATTTTTTCGTTAGATTTTTTTAAAAATTAATTTTTGTCAGATGAACACAATAGAAATGGCAGTTTTGAGTGTGTTTTTTTCCAGAGAAATGGCCTTGGTCTTTTAGGGGTTAGATCGCCTTTAATATTTGAAAGWGCACATGCAAGGAAGACCTATTTGCACCAACAAAGAGAACATAAAATAATTTATTTTTAATAGGCCTTTAGTAGATATGCTTGCCCAATGGCAACATTAGATGTTTTTTAGACCATTTAGAAGACTGCGAGTTCTGGGGCTATGGGAACGCATTGGGAACTCTGGGAATTCTGCCACGCATGCAGTTTGACATGGCATAGAGATTGCCACGTTAGATAATACTAATTAATTAATTTTTTAATGAATTATTAAATATTTATAAAAATTTGAAATAAAAAATTTAAATGGGTTTTTAGTTTCTTTAAACCTTCTAAGATTTTTGAATTTTTTTTTTTTTTTTTTTTCAAATTCAAAATTTCAGACCAGTAGTTGTTGGTTCCCTATACAAGGAACAATTTTAGGGAATAGTCCTGAATCAGTCTCCTACGGGGCTAAAAAAACATCTAATGAATTTTAGCTCTAAATCATTACCTTTGAGTACTCCTCAATATTAAAACCCCATAAATCAAGCCCATAAACTTCAAACTAAAACAAATTAGCAAAACTCATTTTTTCTTAAAATTAAAAAAAAAAAATACAATAAATAAAAGATTGAATAACTATCAAAACATCCATCTTCTATAAAAATTCAGGTTTATTAGGTCCATGCTTCAAAAGGTATACCAAGAGACAAGTCCATTATGCTACAAGTGATACCAAAAATCCACCACCAATTCTTGCAATCACCTCAAAGCTCACGTAGAAGTAAGAGGTATCATGAACTTCTAATATAATACAAATGTTGAGTGAGGAAAATAAAAAATTTCAACTACACTATGAGTAATGCCAACAAAACTAAAGGGTCCAAACAGGGGGCGACAACCATTTTTGTAGGGCATTGTACAATAGAACTTCTAATAAGACAAGGGGCAAGATTGGTGTGACATATTTCTGTGAAGAGTTTTATCAATTCAGAGAGTGAGGATTATTAGAAGTTCCACTACATTGATAAAGAAAAGATAGTAGATTGTGTAGAGTTGAATTTCTTGTAAATTAGGCAAACTAGGTCAGTGATTTCCCAAAAAAACTACAACAACCCTTTTAATTATTTATTTATTTTCGGACCAAGCTGCTGGGAAGCTACGGTATTTAGTGTCCATTTTAAGTCGGTTTTGAGGACTCCCCATTCACTTGGGGACGGTGGCAGACTGGCAGGGAGACTGTGAGTTTCCGCGTGGCTACCGAGTTCACCCACGTGGCACAGCCTCTGTTTTCCAGCTGTCCAAGGCCACCCTCCTGTAGCGCAGACCTTCGCTTCGCATATTCGACCACACGGCAAGCTAACCGCAAGCATTCCAAGGAAATCGTCCTCAGGTTCATTCTTACCATGATGCGCCTCCAGCAATCTGTCCAATCACACGCGGATTACACGCGGATTACTCTCTTGATTTTGCACTGATCCAGCATTCCGGAAGAGTCACCAATCAACAACTTCAAGKCTCGGTCGGTGGAAGTAGCTACTGTAGGTGGATGTCGCGGATGCCGCACCCTACAGGATTCCTTTTTGTAGTTTTGTGCACATTGGTCACGACTGATCGATACCCATTTTCTATGCGCTTTATATGTCGGTAGTTTGTAGTTTCCCCAGTCAAACATCACCTCCGATTGATACTCTGTTTCCTTCGAAACCTCATTTTAAGAACCCCAATTTCACCGCGCTTTGCTTCCATAGCTCGAGTGTGCCATTGCTTGAGTTCTCGCATAGCTTGAGTGAGTCTGTGTCCAGGTAGAGTGTGTGTTGTTTTGCTCTTTCGAGAGTACTAACGTGGAATTGCAGCCATCATTTTTGAGAGAGAGAGAGAAAAATGGGGGGTCAAAACCCTTATGTGAACCATCCGAGCTTCAACGGTCATCCACAAAGCCCCTTCGAGACCTCCGACGCCACTCCGATTCAGATGGCTGCAGCGCCGGGAGGAAATGGTGGTGGGAGTAGCAATCTTAGGGCGAATCCTTATGTTACGGCGGATGGTGGTAACCCTCCTCAAGAAATGGCGGGAGGGGCTTCTGAGGAGCACTTGGTGACGATTGCGGGCGCTATCGTGCACCTGGTGGACGACCAGGAGAGCGTGTTGCTGGGTGCGGGCGACTTCTCGGTGGTGCGCATCGAGCAGCAGAATCAAGGGATCGTGGCACTGGTACGCGTGGGGGAAGGGTTGCAGTGGCCGTTGATGAGTGACGAGCAGGTGGTGAAGCTGGATCCCATTCACTATGTGTTCTCCATTCCTATCGTGCCCCACACTTCGGAGGTACGAGGCTAGCCTTTACAGTCGTCTCTTCTGGTAGACTTACGCTTGGAGGTGCTGTCTCAGGGCGATGTATCCCGATTCTGTACRCTAGATTATATCAGGGTTTGTGCATTAGGTGAATTCGCGTAGCATTTGGTTGAACACACTTGGAATCCWTTAACASTGATCCAAGAGAAGGAATCCGGATTTCWTTTTATGCACCTTGTTGAGTTCATGTTATGTTTTCATATTAGAATTCTTTGCTTTCTTTTCATTTAGTCCTTGATCGCTCACGCGTCTTCGCTTGTTGGAGCCACCATCYGAGCTCAGCTATGGCTTTCCCAGGTTCGGAAGTTGTGTTCGAATTCTATACTCTAGAGTATTAGGGTTTTCTTTTAATTTATGTTTAAAGTAAACTCTSCATAACATTCTCGAGGAGCTACCTGGGCAGCCTTGGAATCAATGAACAGTTGGCTAAGAMAAGGAAWYCGGATTCGATYTGTGCGTAATCTTGAGTTTGCTAGGGCGGGTGTGGTTTATTTCAGAATTAATTGTTTCCTTTAATCTAGCCTGTTTGCATGTGAACTCATCTGACTGCGATTGCATGCTTGAAAGCGGAATGCATTGGTTTTATACTGTGTGAATTCTTTAATATTTTAGTTCTCTAGATTCTTCTTGTGCTACATAGGAAAGGATGCAAGCTGTATACTACCCCAAAGTTYTATGTGGTCGCTGTTGATATTRGTCCTCYAGGCTAGTATACTGCMTAACATTCTCATCAGCTGTGTTCGTTGAGTGGATGCAACAGGCAGTGTCGAGTGGGGAGAAATTGAATTACGGAGTTACATTCTCAGCCCCAGGACAGGAGGGAGCTTTAAGTGAGCTTGACAAATTGCTGGAGTATTACAGTTTYTTTTCTCTTCCGACCCTTGTCCATGGCGACAAGCAGAAAGAAGCGGTCGATCAAGGTGTTGCTGCGCATGATGCCCAGGGTGGTACGGTTGTTCCCGTATCCGTGGTGACCGGCGATGGCAAGCAGGTTCTGCACTATGTCTTTAACCCTTTTGGAGGTTACTTTCGGATTTCTGTACAAATCTGTACATGCAAGTTTTTTCATTTTCTCGAAAATGACATCCTAGAATATCCAGCACACTTGTCTTACTRTCATGGACTGCTTCACATTTGTCTMGCCTTCAAATTATTTCAYAGTGACAAAGCTGGAACTYCAGGATTGAAGAGGTTTGAGTGTAATACTACGGGCATCAGAGATGCTTTTGTGCAATTTGTCTACACGAGGTGCATGATTTCGTATCTTTAAGATGTACTTGTATCTAACGATGGTTTGTTGATTGTGGTGATGCATGACCAGATCACAGAGGAGAATCAGAGAATGTTTTGGACAGAGATGGCACCGAATGTGGATGACTATGGCAACAGCGTTGCCAAAGCGATTGCGTCTGGCGCAGGCCATGTCATTCGGGGCATCTTTTGGGTCCGAGACTCCACTGTCACCAAACTGGAGACTGGTTCTTTGAACATGACTCATCAGTCCAATCCTACTGATAAACCCTATAACATTCGGCCCTCTACACTGCGCAATCTGGAGAGGTACTTTTCYTCATTGYTAGTAAGATAGCTTCTGCTRTYGTGCACTCATCAGTKGGGCAAWTCAGCGTCTCTGTGTTGAYAGAKAYGTGAATTGAGCATTTTCTTAAGCTTTTAGTGTTTTTTTGCAGAGTCAAGGGCATGACGAGAGCTACAGACAATTTCGCCAAGAGTGTGCTGTCAGGTGTCGTCTCGACTGTAGGAATTGTTCCGAATGCCATTGCCAGGTCCAAAGTTGGAAGAGCGTTTTTCAGATCTGGCCCTGGAGAGGTGGCGTTRGCTTCCATGGTTTCATTTTGTGAGTGCTGAACCTAGGCCCTTCTTTYGCTGGAAATGCAAAAAACTAATWTGCTTTGTCCKTGTAAGGTGGAGGATACTGTTTGCATCACTTTTASCAYTTCATCATGTGTAGGAGTGTGATTTTATTGAAATTTATGGAACTCTGTAGAGATCTTTGGGTATGAGWGCCAAAKCTGTTGAGATCGAATTTTCATCACCATGCGAATTTCATGTGCGATTTCAAAGTAGGATGTTGCTGACCACCATTATTTAGTGACAGTAGACAACCTCGTTTTCCTTTCAAAGATTGGTCACCTTCGACATTTAGCCAAGGCATGCTAACTCCATTGCTTATTGAAGGCCACCCTCGTGTATGAATTAGCTAAGTTGCTTATGGTTAACATGGATCAGTATAGGAGATGTGATCAGGTCCCTCATGGTTTTAGTAATCCTCCACCCTAATTGCATTGTGTGACCGATTACGACTTCAGGTGTTTTGAATGTGTCACCTTTATCGAAAAAGGACAATTTTATTCATTGAGGGTGAGTGATGTTTGCAGGGAGATTGTTCGATGCTGTGGAGGCGGCCTCCAGAGACGTAYTGCGAACAGGAACCAATGCGGCAGAAACTGTCGTAACGCACAAGTAAGAGCTTTGTGTGCCAATCTATCCTCTCATTCCTTACTCTAGTATGCCCTTCTTTTATGACACTACAAATCATATTCCATCTTTCATACTTCAGTTCTGGCTTAACATAACCTTTAAAGGACCAAGATTGAGTACCCACTTCCTGAATTTTTAGCAGTTTTGAGTAGGGTCAAGTTGGGACTTTCTTTTGTTCAATTTTCTTTTTCTTTTTACCGACATAGAAGATGCTTTCTCCTTGATTGTGCTGCTGTGAATTTTGGCCCCCATTTGTGGATGAAATTTTCAAAATACAATCACAGTCAAATTCATCATTTTAGAACCCTTGATTCCTCGGTCTTCTACGTGTTAGTAATATGTGTGACGTGGTCATGATGCAGGCATGGAGARTCTGCAGGAASTGCCGCAGGAAAAGCCYTGGGGAGTGCAGGCCATCTGGTGGGCACGGCATGGAGTGTGGYGAAGGTGCCCAAAGCGTTGAATCCTACAGCGGTTTTGAAACCCTCCAGAGCTGCCATTATGGAACTGCATTCACCCAAACTTGCTAACAAGTAGAGATTTTCTGTTTGTAGACAACAACAACAACAAGAGGAGGGTCGTGTGATTTTTCCCCAGTGGCAGGCCTGTGCAACTTCCACGCTTGCAATTGACACATCCATTTGTGTCCATTCGGTAAATATTTTGTTTGTGCATTCGTAGCATTTATTTGCGAATTTTTGATAGCCGCAATCTGGGTTTCACCATTGCCGGTTTCCCAAGCATTATTTTTATAGCCACCAGCTTCATTTCATCATGTAAATCTTGTTGCTCATCAGGATGTTTTTGATTACACCCTAGCCGTTTTAATATCACATTCCGTAATGTCACATCCTTTATTCTCTTACCGAACTGTAGTGAATGCCTATGGAGTGTGGCCAATTCAAAACKCAATTTGTAAAATGTAATATGTTTCATAAGCACTTGTGAGCATGTGAGCATGGTTTGTAGTATTAAAATGTCTCAAATTTTATTGGTGCTTATGGGCAATTGCAAAATTATTCCAATATGTTGCAGTATGTATTTTTTTTTATCATTAAAAGTTATTTATAAWGTCATGTGATAACTCTTGTTTATGTGATGACATTCAATGCATTGAAATTTCAGGATCTTAATAATTGGAAGACCTTGCCTCGTAGTGCTTGACAGAATAGACATTGCTAAGGTCAAGAATAGTTTGGGCATTAAAACCGCCCACCTCTTTAAATGTACACTACTAGTACATGATTTTTTTTCATCTTTACACCTCCGTAAATGTACACTACTAGTACGTGGGTTTTTTTTCATCTTTACAGGAACATACACAATGTGTATATTTGAGGAGGTGAGCGGTTTTAGAGCCTCATGCCATTTGACTTCAGAAATTCATAACTAATTCCACAAAGCTCCAAAAATTATGAAACGACTTGGGTTAGATGCCAATTCCACTTGTCTTCAAAGGAGAATTTATTGAAAATTGTATCAAGCAGTTTCACCTTGCCAAAATTCAGATTCAGCCCTTATATGGGCGCTTTATGGACCTTCTACTTTAGCAAGCTTTTTGAGGCCATGCTTCTGCTGCAAATTCATTGACCTGTCAGGTCCGTCAAAAGTACTGTACACCTTGCATGAACCAATTTCTAATGCGCATAATATCATCAACATGTTTCTTTTGCTCCCCTACAAAGCGGGAGCTACGAGCGTTGCGACTTCGGTGCTAGCCAATGATTCTCTACAACTTCCCAATAAACTTAACCCCTAAAGGACCAAACTGCGTTTTTTTGGCAATATAGCAATTTTGGGCAGCTCACAACGAATGGAGTTTTCATTATTTTTCTTTGAAATTTTTACACAACATGTGTCCGAGGAGTAGCTTTAAGGCCCAACAATTTTCATAACATTTGACTACACTATTAAAAAGTTATTGCATGATATGTGATTTTCTTTGAACTTTGGTCAGCCCTCCTTATTTGGTTCCAAAATCCATATTTCATGTCCACATCAGTACCGTATTTTGTATCTTGTTGGATGGCCAAGATCTTCAATTCAACAAACAATCAACCGATATCATTTTTTTGTGGCAACCATTTGATCAATGGCTATGGAAGTGGGGTGGTTGTTTTTCAGAAAAAATCAATGTGTGCTATGATTGTTTTACGAAAGAGTGGGTGGGGAAATTGCAGGACGCAAGGTGACATGCATCTTCTCGGTGGATAGTGACAACCATAAATAAAAGACAATATCTAAGGCTTGGGCTCCTACATTGCAAATTTGCAAAGGTAGCAAATATATTTTTTTGGTTCTGGGAATGCAATTCTTTCCTCAAAACCATTGGATTTTAAAGATTTAAGAAACTACCTATACCTTAAAGTAAGTTGTTTGTTTTGTCTGTTATATTTGTTTGATATGCTTGTTATGCTTGTTTGATATGCTTGATATAGTTGTTAGTTGTATGATATAGTTGTTTGTTTGAATTTTCCGATCACGTTCTTAATACCATTGGAAAACTCTCCATGAGGTGTGGGTGCATGGACTTTGTTTCACGGTGTTTGGACCTACGGTGTGAAAGTTTTTGTTTTAAAGTTTTTATGAATTAAAAATTTAAATTAAATTAAATCATCTTTCATTTTGAAAAAATATATAAGTTTCACATTGCATATCCAAACGCCACAAAATGAAGTGTTTCCTTAGTGCATAAATCTATCTATTCGTATCAAGACCGGAGCCTCTAACACCGCAACAAAGCACTTGCACTTCTATATGCATTAAAGACATTGAGTTTTAATGTTTTTACAAATTAAAAAATAGAAAATTATTTTTATTTTTATTTTGGTTGTAAAAATGGAACAAAGCAAGCTATACTCTATATTTTGTATTTTATATTAAAACTCATATGATTCTAGTGAATTTACTAGAGGGATTATTCTACAGAAAAAAATATTTATTCAAAATCTTTGGCATCCAAACATGTTCACCATATATTAAATATAGATTTAATTTGTATTTTGATAATTATATATTGTGATGTTTACATTTCAAATCTCTTTTCAATAAACTCAATAATAATTCAAGTTATAGCTACAAATTTTTCATAATGGACAATAAGCCCATCTTCAATTGTTTTTTTAATAAATTCAAATGCATAATAAATAAATAGTCTTTCAAATTTATTGTACTTTATGTGTTTTAAATAAATTTATGTCAAAAATATTTAACTTTTGATTAGGATGTACCTACATAGGTGATTATTAGCATATCAAGAGATGTTAGTATGTTTGGTTCTAGGATATTAGACACACATAATAAAAAGTTAAGTGTTTACCAGAAAAAGTACAAATAACTGAGTAACATCTCATGATTTTAGTTTTAAGAAATTCCAACTTTCACCATTTTGTAATTGACTTTATAATCATTTTTGTATTTATTTGACCATTTGAAGTCAATCAATATACAATGTATTGAACTACACAAACTTAGTTTTTGAAGAGAAAAAGATTTTATCTATAGCATGATCAATTACAAGCTTTCAAGGACAATTGACATAAAAGATTTTTGAGACACTAGTGAAAGTGGAAGCAATTTGTAATTCAAAGAAGTATCTATAAAGGTTGTTGATCTAGTGTCATGTATAGGTACTTATGATTTCAAATTGTATAATATCACTTAAATGTCATGAAATCACAAAACATCATTTGTACAATTTTACATATATTTGCTTATAAGTTATAATCTCATCATTTTTTAAATTTCACTTTTGCCTAAGAAGATGGTAGACTGACCAAAAAATTATTTCATTTTGGAGCATTACCAAACATTTTGAATCATTGATGTTTAGGTTTACTTTAAGCCACATTTTGGCCACAAACAGAACTTGTTTATTTTCTAGGGTTGTTAACTTTGCCACAAACCATTTTTCTTCTATATTAGACCGTTGGTATAATTGATGGAAATCTTTTTACTTATGCAAAGATGACTTGCCACTGTTTGAAGCTTAAAATATAAAATTTCACCAATAGGAAAAACAAGTGATGCATCCTCTAATAGCTTACCTACTATTTTGATTAAATGAAGTTTTAATATATAGGTAGAGATGAATCTAGAAAAAATGATCCCTCATTGTTGTTTATTTAAACCTACAAAAAACATAATTGCTTAAAATTTAGAATTAGAATTTATTATTTACTACCCATGATCAAAATTGAATTTAGGTTTAGAATCAAAGACCCAAAATTAGTAGAGTATATAATACAAAATCAATCAACCATAAAAGAGGGAGTACATTTTTAAGCTTATCTTTGTGAAGACCCTTGGTATTGTAAATTTGGAGGGTTGGTTCTTGCATTAATTTGTATTAAGATAAAAACACCTCAAATTATATCTATTGTAGACAAGTAAACTTATATTGAAAGTGTCCTCCAAAGTACATTTAAATCAATTCTATTCTTAATTGCAACTAGTGTCCATGTGTTGTTGCAACAATCAAAATAAAAGTTAAACAAATAAAATAGCCTAACTATGAAATTGGTTAACTACATGCTGATAATCTAGATTTCCATTTTCTGATGGTTTCAATGGCCTAGGGAGTCTCCCCTTCGAAAATTCATTTTAGTTACATGTCTTGTCCAATAGTTCTAATCTATTTAATTAAAATTCATGATTTCAATTGCTAATATTACAAAACTACTTATATTCAAAAGTATGCCACCAACTAATTATGCTTAATTGCTTATTTTGACAATTTTGGGTGTTTATACCTTTAGTTAATCATCAATTATTTTGGACCTTTGGATTTCAATATCCATACCAAAAAAATTCAAATGTAGTTAGAGTGGGCTATAAAAAACCACAAGAGACCAAAACTACTAACAACAAAAAAAAAATAGCCAAGCCATTCATGCAATCACCTCCAAGTTCACATAAAAGTAAAAAAGATCATAAAATATGGTGAAGGTAACCTCAATTCTAACAAACTAAAAAAAAAAAAAAAAATTCAACACAACACAGAAGTCCCCATGTACGAACTTTCCCTCAAAGACTAAAATAAGCACACCTAGTTGCAAGACCATCTAGGATTTACAACTAACAAACAGATTTGAATAAACACTTTCATAACTCAAACAACCACAACATTTCAAACCAACCCATGAAGATTTAAAAGCAAAGGAATTTATTTGAAACAACCACACAAATTTGAGTCATTTCCTTCATTAAGTCAACTATCCATTCAAGGTAAAAATTGTACTCTAGTATTAGAGCATCACAAAGGAAAAAAATACGGCTAACATTTTCTTGGGTGTTGGTAATATCATCAATGACTCTAGTCACTCAAACTTCACTCAATCTTTAACAAAGTAGGACCATAATGACAGTGTCTTTTTGTCGGTGTTGGTACSTCATGGCTTCATATGGAAGTTCGGTGTGTATTCACACACAAAGCTCCTCATTCCTTCCAAACAAGTCCACAACAATCTCTATTTTGGACTCCCCCAAAACAACATCATATTGCAATATGCAATATAGGAAACCCGCGTTTTAGGTGACAAGTTCAATTTTCTTTAACAAACTTTGGATGACGTCCAATGCAACAACTCCATGTTTTTATGTCAATGTAAACGTCCAATGTAACATCATTGTTGACATATGAACATGGAGTTGTTGCATTGGACATTACCTAAAATCCATTTAATAAAATTGAACTCGTCACCTAAAACACAAGTTTCTTATAGTGGTGTAATCATGCAAGGACACCCAAATCACGCTTCCTTTGGCCATACACTTGAACCAATTTTTATTCAACCTACTCTTGTGGCTCTTCATTGCATCATGGTATAAGACTTCATGGTGACACCGTAAAGCAATATTATAATAAACATGTTGTCGGTTTGTGGAACCAAGTACACAATTATCACACTTGCAATTCATGAATCTTGCGTACGTGGGATTTGTATCCTCAATACACCACGAAGATGGACACCATGAGCTTCCACTTGCAAATTTCCTTCTTCATCTGCAATATTGGACCTAAAATCAAAGATGTGGAATTGAAGAGGCATACAAACAATTTAACAAAGTTGTTATGTGGATCCCGAATCTTCCAATTTTACACCAGTAGTGCAGGAACGATGGAAAACAAGTTCCCCATGCAATCCGCAACTTCTAAAGAGTAGCTACAACATTCAAAGCCAAAGTTCAAACAAGGGTCTTGGGTTTCATCATGGATTTTGTCCTCGTCATTGTCGCCATCTTCATGGATCTCTTGGTTTTGATCCTCTTTAAGAAACACAAAGTCAAGTGGGGTTACTCCTATTTGTGTTACTGTAAAACCAAACACATTTAAACGACCCCAATATCAAATCAAGGCCCCATCCCGTGTGGTTCCTCTCAAATCTGATCGATAGATCAACAAGTAGCATACGTCCACCAATGCATACACTTGCCCGTTGGTACCGCCATGCCACTCGTTGCATAGCTTTTAGCTCCCTACAACCCCCAATCAAGCACCACATGATATTTATGACATGCTCACATATTTTTCCTTGAGTTGTACACACAAATGGATTGTAAAAACACTAACACCACTTTAAAGGAATTTTGCACTTCAACCACCAAGAAGTGTGCTTGGACATGCATAATAATAGTCCCACAACAACATTATGACTTCCGAAGAGCTCATGGGAGGGAGAATCCGCTATTCCATGCAATGTGGGCTATACACCATGAGAGGTGTCTAACGTTCACCCAATGCCTCATAGCCTGCTTCATGGCTAGATAGGAACTTTAGGTGGTGCCAACGTGTGAGATTGAAACGGTCATATATTGTTCCAAGGACAACACAATGCATCCATTTCAAAAACCTTGCGAGTCTTGAGTTTGAGGAGAAGGAGTCCGTGAGCAGATGCAATAATGTCATCGCGGGGGTTGCATTGGTAGATCCAATCTGAGGGGAGGTTGAAGGATGGTAAGGAAAGACACATCAGCATGAGATGGGTTGGAGGAAGGTGTTGAATGCCCCTCCATGTCCACGGAATGTTGGTGTCTTCGTCATGGTCCAACATCCTTGAGCAGTAGTAACTTTGGGGTGGCATGAAACATTTGGTGAAGTTAATTGGACATAACAAAAATGGAAGAAGTTCATCAATTGAGTTGTTGGAATATTCAATAATTAATCCTTAGTCCTAATCTTTAATCCTTAATCCTAGAACAATGCAACTCCATCAATAAGATAGACATCCAAAAAGGTGATCCACTTTCACAATGACTAGATGAATTGACATTAGTTTTTTTTATCATGGAAGAACAAGGTCCAATTAACAATAATGAGGAGAATTTCAAGATGAAGAGGTGTTCTTCGGTTCTAAAATTTTCTTGCAAAGTCATTCAATGGTCACTTTTGAATCATGGTTGTCATCATAGGGTTGATCGGTTCACAAGCATGCTCTTTCAAAAGATGAGGTGGCCTAGTGGGTTTACCTTGTGCAAAAATAGCCTCTCCACTTGACGGAAACCCTTGCTTCAAAAAAAAAATGATGGTGATTCTTTTAAGTTTTGCAAACTAGATGGCTTGGAATTGTTTGAAGCTTAAAATAGAAAATTGTAGCAATAGTGAAAGCAAGTGATGCACGGCCTCTAACCAGAAGACCTAAATTTTGACTCAATGAAGTTTTACTATATAGGTACCAGGGCTTTTTTTTTTCATTTATGAAGAAGTGCCATAGTGGCGATATAAAATGTTATAGTGGTGCTCCAAATTGCAACATTCATCCACTTATTGGATGTATAGCATGGTTTTCATCCACAATTAGGCGATTTCATCTAATATATTTTTAAATTTCAAAGTTGTCTGGCGATTTCATCCAATTTTTTTGGCATTTTTTATAACCTTTTTTAGCCAGAATTTTTTTTCTGGTGCAATCTGGCACCAAAAAGCCAAAAAAAAAGCCCTGATAGGTACGTAGAAATGAGACTAAGAAAAATGATCCCCTCATTTTCCTTTTTCCACCCCACAATAACATGACGGATTTAACCCTAAAGCACTCCAACGTCCATTTTCTCGACGATGAAGAGAGTTGAAACTAAAGTTTCCTCCTCCTAAACGCTTGGATGAAAGTTCTTTTAATTTGTGGAGATACTGTATCAAGTTGATGTTCTATCTAAGGGTTGGATTTGGTGCTAATAGAGTACAAATTTTTCTAAAATTACCAATGCGTGAGTATGCCAAGTGGTTGACCAAGCCAAAATTGAATTGACTTTAGTTCAAAACCGAATTTGCCAAAATGAGGTCATAGATATTAGGAACACAAAAATTCAAAAAATCACCTTGTCAAGAGAACCTGATTTCAAATCCATTCCAACAAATTCTACTCTCCAAAATTGTAATATTTTGCTTGTTATCAAAATATGAAGGAATTTTGAAATTTCTCTTCAAAATTTATAATCAAATATTGGTGACAGTATTGGTGAGTCTAACTATACGGATGGAATACACAATTCTTAGTCTACAACTTTTATTTGTATATCAATTCCAAAATATGCTTCCAAATAGCACTTTATAATGATTTTTTTTGTCGTCAGTTTTGGAGATAAATTAGGACGTTTAGGGGTTAACATTTAGGGTATGAACTTATTTATTATCTAATGATGAACAAATTGAAATTTTGAATTTTGAATTAGAATCAAAGACCCCAAATTAATAGGGAATAATACAAAATCAATCAGCCACATAAGAAGGAATTATTTTCTTACACTTCTCTTGGAGGAAATTCTTGGTAGTGGAAATGGGGAGGGTTGGTGGTGTCTTCTTTGGTGATAAAGATGCACATTGTATTAAAAATATCCCAAAATCACCTTGCCAACAAATACACTTGTATTGAAAGTGTGCTCCAAAGTGCATTTAAACTAATCCCATACTTAATTGCAATTGGTTGATTGTTGATTATTTAAATTTCAGTTTTATGACCAAACTAAATGACAATTTCAATAGCTTAGGAGTTTCCACTTTGAAAACTCATTCTACATGCATACTTTCTCCAGAAATTATTGTTTTTTTCTTGAAAATTGATGAATTTCAATTGCTAACACTGCAAAACGTTTTTTCTTGAAAGGATGGTTGGGGTGGGCCACGAGGAACGACAGGACATTCACAACTGTCACGAGGTGGTTGGCGGTAGACGTTATGCCAGCAGGGATGAACTACCAGCAGGATCCAACTCACCAAGTCACCACCACTCCAGACACACCACGTGTCATACGTAGTGGGCCCCAAAATTGGTGGGACACCAAACTACCAGCCCTTGCAATTCTTACTTTTACTTATTATTCACGTGGTGTAACTGTCGTCACAAACGTGGCTAAAGCGGTAGGAGGTTCATAAAGCATCTATATAAGAGCTGAAAATGAATTTGGGTTTGGGAATTTTTTTGGTGAAAAACAAATGGAATTGGCATGTAACTGAAGTCATTTTGTATTTTTTGGAGTTTCGAGAAATTAATTATGAATTTTTGAAGCTAAAATGTAGTGATCACTAAAAGCGTCCTCCTTCTTAAATGTACACCATTTTTACATTGTTGGTGCAATGAGAGCAAATTGTACATTTGGTGTTAGAAGACGCTTATGGAGTCTTAGTGCTTTATTGACCTTCTACCTTACAATTTTCAAACAACTGTAAATTCACTCAAAAACTTATGGTCTCTAAGCTCTTAGATGGCCTTATTTGATGTGTGAACTTTGTTACTTCAAAAATAGGACATTTGGGACAAATTGAAATAACTACAATATAATTGATCATCGGGTTACTTTTCTCTATGTCTTAATTTCCAATTCAATAAAGTTCTAAGTAAACTTAAGGTCAAAATTCAATGTTGCTTGTAGAAGGGCAAAAAAGTAAATTTTTTCTGTATGATTTGGAACTCCATCATGTGAAATGAAATTCCAATTGAAAGAAATCCCATCATATCATATTGTACATTGTATGGCCCCTAGAAACAAGATTTAGGCAATTCTAGATGACTTGGGGTGCATTTTTAAGTCCCTATAGTTTGCCATGTTGGCCTCTACTATTCTTGTGGCCTTCTAAAATTAGCATGCTTGCAAAACCCAACTTTTTTTCAACTTTTCTTTGTTGGTTTTACTTCTTTCTTCACGAATAAATTCACATCGTGAAGATCTTTCAAGCTATCCTCATCATTGATGTGTCACAATAATACATTTAGATTTGTAGAAACCTTCCATTTAAAAAAGTACTACTCTAACGAATTTGCTACATATGTTTGGTGGTTCTAAAATTGTTGGCTGGAAAAGCATGCTCCAAGTTCCAAGTCTTACATATATAATATTACATACTTCAAATAGGTAAAAAATGGATCAAAAAGTCAAAATTCCATTTAAAGCACTTTATGCATAGAACTAGCAATGGAAATATTCAACACAAAAATAAGTGATTGATTGATGTCTTGATTGAGTGTCATTATTTTGATATTATATATAATATAATAACTAGGACATTGACCATAAGATGAATCTAGCCAAAATATATTGCTCCAAGATCCAATTTCTTGGCATTAAACTTCCCCCAAATGCTACAATGAATGCATTTCTAAATGAACTTCAAAACTAGAGCCTTAGACTTATGACTTAATATAATGCTACAAGTGCTGTCAATTATTTAATTCTCGGCCAAACATAATTTGATCTAATAAAGTGGAACCTGACACTTGGCAATTGAGTGAACCAACCTCTAGAGCAAACTTCCAAGCACTCAAAGTTGACCAAAGCTTACAATCTTCAAAGACCATAAAATTTTTGGAATTCTTTATGGAAGTGTACAACAATTGTAAAAGGATGATGACAATTGTGGTTCAACAATTTTTTTGAAAAGAGCTATGTAAAAAAGCAAAGGATGCAAATTTTTGATATTGGAAAATAGTTTTCAACATAGGGCTTTTATTTTTTACTGCTTTTCGTTTCACAACAAGGCAAATTGATTCGAGAAATGCACTTTTTCCAAGCTCAATTGAAAGTGAAAGCATCACGAAACTCAACAAAGGCAATTCCAACTCTACAAAACTCAAAAACTCACCTCAAATTCCAATACAATATGAACGTTTGTTCTAAAGAAGTCTCTTCATCAAAAAATACCCCCCCACACTCTTTCAATACTAATGCAATATTGTTTCAATGGTCTCACAGTTCAATTTTGAAAGTGTATTATTGTAGTACAACGTCAATACTACAATAAATGTAGTTTCTGTGGGAACAATGCTTTTCATTGAAACAATATTGTTACAATACTACTTTGTACATAAACAATATACTTCAATATCGGACTGTGAGCCCATTGAAACAATATTGATGCAATAGGGAGGTACTTTCCTGATGTTGCAATTGAATTTCAGATGGAAGAGTTTGACCAGGCCGGTATAATTGGAAGAGACCGGTATAAGAGCAAGCCCAATCCATACACTATTACAAGCACAACATCTAGGTTTTGAAGTGGAGATAGGTGGATCTCATCCCATTCCAATAAACTATAGAAAAAGAATGTCCCAATGTACACCCAACAATTCATACCGCAAGTGAACCTTTACCTCATTATAAAAAGAAAGAAAGATTCTACATTAAATATAGACCTTTCATGCAAAGAAGGAGAGCTTGAATTTATTAGCACAAAAAACAAGGTTGAATAGGTATGACATTGTTGACTTTTGCTATTGTGAGCCACCTCCCGGACTCTTCATATTGCCTGAGAATGCCGAGCCGGGGATGGAAAGTGACGGGCCTGGGAATAAAGAGTGACCAATGACGGGTTGCATTGGGGGGTGTTTTTTGGGTATGCATGTCATAATGCAATACCCGTGTGGGTTTCCGTGCAGCATTGGAGCTGCTCTAACCGGCATAACTGGAAGAGGACGGTATAACTGGAAGAGGCCGTTGCAAGCAATTGCAGCGAAAGCTGAGTGCGTCGAAAGTGCATAGAAGTTTCCTGACAACTGGAACAGCAGAGCTCCTGGTTAGCACCTCCCGTGATATGTGAATAGTGGATTGCTTGTCTGGTACAATACTCGGGACTTGCGTAAATTTTTTGGGACCTTCCCAGATCGTCGTGCAAGTGAACAACACTACAACCAAATTCTTCGCCATTTCTAATACAGTCATGTGGATGAGTCAGTCACCTAATCATCAACCCATTAAGAAAGATTAAGGCGGACTAAATACGTCTAACCATGATTTCATTATCATGTGTTCAAGAATTACAGTGTGCCGGAAATTCCATCCACGGAATTCATAGAATGAACTTGTAATAATCGAGATAGTATTCTCTCACTTTGGAGAAAACAATAATTTTTGTTGCTTTAACTACTCGCCAAAAGAAATTACGGAACTCCTGGCGTAAACATTTGAATGCCGCGGTGAGTGCAGTGCGAAACCCACGGGAGCAGCGATAGTCACACTATTCAGGTGCCGCTCGGCTTCCCGCTCTGAAAGGCCGGAAGCTTCGCAACAACARACGGATGCCTCTAGCATCAATCAGCAAATGGGTGATTAATAGACTAATTAATCAAGGATCAACAAATTAATCAATGGAGCTCCTTGTAGTGCCCTCGGTTCCGAATTTATTTTTGAAACTGAATGACAAAACAAATCTTTGAGTCGAAACTCAAAACCAACCAATGGAGGAGGCTGCAGGCCTTTTTCGAAGGTTGCGGAAAAGAGGCAGCAACTTCCAATTATAGCTTAGCATTCTCTCAGCTCGCCAGCAGGTCCTTGCCTCCCTGCAGCTCTAACTTAGAAGTCTAGAAGTCCCCAGTTCCCGAGAGTCCTGGAACATTGTGATGATGCAGTCTTGCAGTACAATACGTCGGATGCGCAGGCAAAACGCGGAACATTTGCCAATGCAGTTAACTGACCATACAGGTTGACCTCCGGCCACTCCGTCCTGCCTACCTGCCTGATGATGATGATGATGATGAGAGCTTTTTGTAGCGCTATAGTAGTGACAACAAGGTGGGTTTAAGATTTGTCACAAATCGGGAGAAATGGGAAAGAAATTGTAAGCCTGAATTGGGGAACTGAAAAGAAGGGACTTGGAGGCKAATCTGTTTGAAATCACGCAGTATTTTTAGCAGGAGGAGCCCTGGCTGGCGACTGGCGAGGCAATTCAATGTGGGAGACGCGGAAAGCGCGGCGGGCGTAGCGCGCGCTAGCTCCTGTAGCTAGCTGGCTAGGCTTGGGGACTTGCTAATATTCAGTCCCGAACTCTCGCCGTTGCATCCCACTCAGCGCACTGTGGCCTGCGCTTGGGCCTCCCCCCGCTTTTTCCTTATTAGCTCGTCAGGAACTACTTCATCTCCGCCCAACGCATGCTGTGTCCATCCTAAAAATCCATCCCCCTTCCGTGTTGGGGATCGCCAGTGTCTGGCGCTTCTCAATCCTGTCGGGTCTTGCTTCTTTCACTCTGTCCTGCAGGGCCGCCACACTTATTGTTGTCACTCCTCGCTCTGCTTGCATTAATTTCTCGTTGTTTACGCGTGTCGCTAGTGTCTTCCGGTTTTGCTTGTTGCGCATTGTGGAATAGGTGGACCTGCATTGGCATGGGCATGGACTTCGGGCTCCAATGTGTGGACCTCGGGTTCCTGTCTGTGATTTTGAGCCTGTCAGTGTTGACAGATGCGCATTGAGTGAACCAAACAGATCAAGGGGTTCAGGAAAGTGAATGCGGAGGGCTTACGTTGCGGACATTGTACGTCGTGGGTGATCTTCTCCCCTTGGAGCTGAATTGACTGTGTGAAGACATTMTGTTTTCATTGCTTAGTGATCACGAGATTACGAGTTCAAATTTGAAATGACATGTRTACTGGGACTTGTAGATCTGGGATTGCACATGTAATGTTGTCGATTAAGATTACCATTCTCGATGAAGTAACCTGTTTTTGATTTTTGTTGATGCTGTCAGATCTAGGCGAAGATTCAGGAGAACATACACAACGTGCATTTTGAAGTYGTTTTGACCAGCGTGCGTTACCMAYCTAGTGGCAATGGCCGCTCTGAATCGGAGCTCGTCGGGGAGCCTACTCTACCAGCGCTCCTCCTCGATAAACAAATCCGAAACCAGCGAGACYACCCCTCTCGCCGAGGAGATTCTCGTCCGCCAATTCTCGCAGGATCGCATCCTCCGCGCCGAGAATCAGTGGGCCGGTGCTTCAACCCCATCCAACCCCGCCAWGTGGTACCGCAACGCCATCCTCGCCTTCGTGGGCACCCTCGTGGTGGTCGCAGTCGTCTGCGCACCGAGCTTTACCACGTCTTCCATGCCYGGGGAGCCTCTGCCCTCTCCCGAAACCGAAGCTGACAAGTGGGCTCATGCTTCCCGAGCTCTCCCCTTCCATCTCTTCGTCCAAAACACTTTCGGCAGCAACAAGTTCCTGGTCACGAATGAAGGACCGGATGTGAAGTATCATCGGGGGCCAATCTTAACTGGCGACAAGAAAGCCACGCTGAAGATCCACGTCTTGTACTACGGCGACTTCTCGAGGACGCAGAAGGCGACAATTCAATCTTTCTTGAGCTCGTTCACAACGCCGAAGGCTTCCAAGAAGTTTCCCACGGTGGCCGGATGGTGGGCAATCACGAAGGGGTTCCGTAACCTGAAGAAATGGCCGGTCGCGCAGAATGTGATTTTGGGAACCGTGGTGCACGACTGGAAGTACAGTTTGAAGAAATTCTTGAACCAAAACGACATTGAGAAGCTGATTGTGACGAATCTGAAGAAGGGATTGGCGTTGGATCCTAATGGGTTGTACGTGGTGCTCACCTCCGCTGAYGTAAGCGTTCAGGGRTTCTGCAGCTCGCAATGCGGCACTCACTCTTCGATTGCCGGGTCGGCTGCGACGAACAAGGTGAAGCTTCCATATGCGTGGGTGGGAAACTCAGCGAAGTACTGTGGCGGATACTGCGCGTGGCCGTTCTTCAAGCCACTCCCGGGAAGCGGTCCCGATGTGCCTCCATTGAAAGCTCCCAATGGTGACGCGGGTATTGACGGTTTGATTATCAATGTTGCGTCTGTGATTGCTGGCGCTACCACTAACCCTTACGGCGGCGGATACTACCAGGGGTACGATTCCGATCCCCTTGAAGTTGCAGGCGTATGCGGCGGGATCTATGGACCTTACTCATATCCTGGTTATCCCGGGGATCTTCTGAAAGACTCCAAGGGCACCAGCTTCAACGTATACGGTGTGCGCCGTCGCAAATTCTTGGTGCCGTGGATCTTCAACCCAGCTACTAAGCAGTGTGCGGGACAGTTATAAAGATCCCCCAAAATTTGTGCGTCCTTGCGCATTGTTGTGAAGGAGTGCAAGCGTTGATGATCGATCTTTGTAGAATTTCGAACCCTGATTTTTTTTGTTCTTCCATTTGTAGCCGCCGCCGCYGCCGCTTTGAAGTKGRAMCTKTGTGACTGAGTTTTTGTGCAAGCTTAGCCGCTCCCGTGGAATAGAACGAATTACAATTCATTCGCCGTTTCCGTGTGAAAGATTGGGCTGAGTGATTGATTACCAATCCCTGTCCAAYGTGGAACGGAGATGGATGCATGCAATTATCATCTTTTGCAATGTGTGAGGTGATTGCGAAGCATTTGCTTCGATGTAGCAAAGGATTCGCATGATTCTTCTTCGACTCTAATAAGCTGATGGTGATATTGATTCGCATCCCTCCTCTGATTGAGTTCTAAGCTTACCACTGCGTGATCATTGCCAATGATCATAAGCAATCTGCATTCCTTTTGCCTACCGCTTTGTTTTCCTCCTCGCTTTCTCCTTCAATTCTTTCCTTCAATTCCTTGGCCGCCCGGCTTCTGCTTCAGTAATGTTCGCAATCTAGCATTGGATATGGACAGCWCACTCGTATCTGCAACTCTGTAAAGGGGTATAAATCACCAAGCATGAGGTTATGGCCTGTAACGTGACACACACACCGTGGTTGTTATTATTTCTCATTTCGAGGCGGGATTTCTATCACATGACCTACACSAATTATTTGAATYACTACMCTAATAATGGTATTKARTGTTGGCAACACTAATTACAAAGCACAACACTAAATGTCAACAATCATGTTAGTGTTACAACACTAAATGTCAACATAGACACTATTTGTCAACTACTGGGTAAAATTATTTTACAAGATTACTTTTAGTGTTCCATATTATTTCATCAAATTGCAATGAAAAAAATTTAAACCCAAATATACGAATTAAGGGGTGGAGAATGCAACACTAAATGCAAACTACTTGAAATTTAGAGTGGGTGTGGTAAAAGTTCTACACTATCAGTAACATAACACTAAATATCATTATTAGTGTAGTAGAAAATTCAGTTTTTCCTTTGATTTGCTCGCGTAGATGCGGTCACTTTTTGACATAAATTTGTTTAAAACAACGGTCTATCAAAAAGTGACCGGATCTACGTGAGCAAATCAACAAGAAAAACTGGATTTTCTACGAGTGAATGAAGATTGATAGATTGACATTATATTTCTAAAAATGATTTTGGGTTTATGTATGAGATGTTTGTGTGCAATGTTCAATCGCACTTCCATTGCAAACTTACTATTTTACTCTGCTACACCGCATGTCCCCCAATGCCAAGCAAAATCCGTTGCAATCAGTAGACTATTTCCGCCAGATCTCTACACTTGGGTTTCTTTCAAATCCTGCAAAGCTGCAGTGACGCCGAGTCGCCGAGTCGCCGAGTCCATGATCGAACTGGAACTCCGTCACTCAGCCGCATTGGCATTGAATCCCGGAGCAATAGCCAGGATAAGTACTGTCCACGCGTCCCAGGAAGGCGGCAGCGTCGTGGCCGTCACGAGAAAACAGAGTGGACAAGAGGGGCCGGTGCCGGTGCCGGTCGAGACTATAGTACCCCAACGCGCTAAATGCGGAGGTGGTTTTGCCCCCGTGTTTTAATCCTGGGGAAAACACTGGAACTTTTTATTTCTCATGCATAAATTTTTTTGCGATTTTTGGCTTCATATTTGCAATCAGAGGACCCAAATTAGCTAGGGGAGGTGTTAATCACATAACTATTACGGCACAAAATAGGGGGCTTTTCTTTTACATTCACCCATTGTTACACCTCCGCATTCGGCTCGTTGGTGTACTATAGACTCGACCGCCGGTGCTTGTTGCCACCATTAGAGCATCCCCACCAAGGTGTTCCGTATCCCTTTCTCTATTTGTTTTTGAGACCTCATATATAGATGAGACTTGACGAGTTCTCCAAATGAGGCTCGCGATATAGAATTGGGGTGCAACTTTTGGCGAGTTCTATAAAATTTTGGGATACACAACTTGAAAAAGCTTGGTGTGGTGAAGGTTCCGTATCCCTATCTCTATGTGAGGTCCTCTCCGTAAATTTTTAGGGATACGGAACTCACTAGTGGGGGTGCTCTTAGGGTTATTGATTTTTCAGAAGTATCTCCAACCTCCTAAGGTAGAACCACCCATTACCAACCAGTGCCCCATTACCACCATAGATTGACGTATTTCCAACCAAGGCTAGAATGAGTTTTTTTCATCTTTTCAAAGTTGGGACTAAAAGTTCATGATACATGTTCCAAAGTAGTGCAAAAAAAAGTAGGAAGCAGTGAGTGGAAAAGTAGTTTTTTGAATGATCGGAATTGGAAGATCTAGTGATCGGCTATGGGTCCGGAGCACTTTTTGTCTTTCAAAATTCATACTAAATTCAATTCATGCGAAAAAATTTCCAAAGTTTTTGCAATCCTCATCATTTTTATCAACTCACCTCTAAAAATATTTACCTTGCGTTCCATTGCTTTAGATTTGTCCAAATTCCTTATTTGGTTAGTTATAGGTGGTTCTACCTTATTACAAGCTCTTTTGTCTAGACTCTCTAAAAAAGTTTCACATGCCATGCTAGTTGTATGTTTTCAACCACTTCTTGTACCCAGTTTAATTGGAAATGATCAGTGTGTTTTGAAGTGTTTAAGTTGAGTTCGGGTCAGTCAACGTTGGGTTAGCTACACAAAATAGTGAAGTTAGGTTGCCTTAACAATAACAAAAAGTTGCCTTACTTCAAAAAAATTACTTGACAAGCCGTCAAAGTCAACAAATATTTCTACAAATATTTCCCTTTGTACACATGGAGATTCATGAGTCCCAAACTCCCAATTACAACAACACTTAATTCATAAGTAGTAGATCAATAAGTAAACAATAAATATTTGTATAGTGCGGAATGCCAAGAAATTAGTGTGGGACAACCTAATTTCACTATTTAGTGTACGGGGGGTGAGGAAATGAGGGATTACTCGTTAAAGATATCCCTGGAAACCTGGGTGACACCGTTCCGTTCCCCAGATGTTTCCCTGGGAACCTGGGGTGACACCGTTTCGTTCCCCAGATGTTTCCCTGGGAACCTGGGGTGACACCGTTTCGTTCCCCANCCCCAGATGTTTCCCTGGGAACCTGGGGTGACACCGTTTCGTTCCCCAGATGTTTCCCTGGGAACCTGGGGTGACACCGTTTCGTTCCCCAGATGATAGCCTGACATTGAGGGGGACTCCGTGTTCGAATAGTCCATTGGAGAGGGAGCAAGTGGGTATTGCTTTCTCGTCATATTACGGTACAATCAATTGTTGGGGGAGAATCGCCGATTACTTCATTGTTAGTTCGTGGAATTTGGGAAAAAAATGGGTGAAAAACATGGAATAAAATATTTCTGTTTCTAGTTAAAAAAAAGAGAGAAAAAATCACACTCAATACTTGAAAAGTTGGTTTAATATGGATATTAAAAGGAAAATAGTTGGTAAAATTCAAAAAATATCCGGAACGCTCATACATTCATAGTAAGAGGGATATTTTAATCATGAGAGGACAAAATAACCATGTTGATTCATTAAATGAGCATAGTAGGAGGGGAATGTAGATTTGGAGGGGGGGGGGGTCACGAAGGCAAAATATAAAATGGCTTGAGAAGAAAGTAGACATAAGGTCTTCAACATCCATGAATATTGAATCTGACCCTAATCTATAGCTAAATGAACTAATTTACAACCTTGCACAAAAGTCATGAAACATCAAGTGACCAAATTAATCACATAAGTGAAAAATAGACAGAAATTGATTTTTCAACATACTTAGATGTTCTTCATTCATTAAGTGTAGCTTCCATTGTAAGCTCTTAACTTCTAAAGGATCAAGGCCTTTTTTTGCCAAAAAAATACATAGAACTGTCATTTCTATAGCAAAAAGTAAAAATAATTGACCGCACAAATTGCAAGATATCTCCATTTAAAGTGAAAAAAACAAGATTTTTTTCAAGTTGTGGGACTAGACTATTGTTAAGTAAAAGTAGGTGCAAGATAGAGGAAAAATTGGGGTGATTGTTCTAGCAAGAAAACTAAACTATGTAGAGCTTTTTTCTTTGAAGAATTGTAGAATTGCATTCAAGAATGAATTTTACAATTTATTTTTTCACGAAGATGCTTAGATTGCCTTCAAAACAAGGTTGTTCATAACTTTCACATCACTTATTCAAGTGAAACAAATCAAAGCTTTCCAATTAGAAAAAAAAAGAATCTAAGAGAAAAAAAAATTGAAAAAAAAAATTGGATTTTCTGAATTTTTTTGCTGTCTGGTCTCTCTAATTTTTAGAGTAATTTTTGTTTCCGGGCATCATTAAAAAAATTATATTCCCGCACAAGATAATCATTTTTCTATCTTCAAAAAAGGTTTAAAAAAATCATGAAAAAAATTGAGACCGAAGATAACTGCCAAAAATCCAAGTTGTCCTTTAAAGGGACAAATGGTCCTTTACAAGGTTAAAATCATTCATAATCCATCTAGTGAATGTTAACTCTTTTTGTTTGGGATTCTACACCTACTTAGTTGATGAATTAAAGATGATTGGGCTGAAAGATTGGGTTGCTTAGCATTTGCTCTTGTCATAGAATTACAATGCCTAACCGTTCATGCTTTTCTAAACAATTATAAAACTATGACCACATTTCAAGTAGGTAAATCCARTATCAATTTTTCAAATTGACTCATATGCTCATTTCTGAGATGATATTCACCACAACATTATGTGAACATCTTAATAAAAGCATGTTCACCACTTAGTGTTACAAGTAGAATTAGTACCCTCAAACTCAAGAGAAATTTGGACTCAAGAGAACAAACTCAACAGAACTTTGGACTGAATTCAAAAGTTGTTTAACACCACCAAAAACACCAAGTGCAAGCATATCTTTGGAGTATGAATTCCCTAGGTTTAGAACCGTAATCCCTAGATCCTTGGCTCCAAACTAAATTCACTTTGCCAACACCAATTTTAACATCGAGTGGGGACATACTTTATTAGAGAGAAGGATGGTATATACTAATGTCAGTAAAATATATGTTGGTACTTCACTAGTATAAATTACTTGTCATCGTATTTATATAGTGCTTTGTGTCATCTAGCCTATTTGYTWGGCTTTAYCAATCTATTTAGATCTCCTATTAAACTTAGCCCCTTTTTGTAGTTGGTTCATTTTGTATTCCCAAATCTCTCCAAGCTAATTTGGGGTTTCAAAACTTGAAATTTCCATTAGTCAAAAATAAAAAATTCTAGCGTTTCTACATAKGGCCAAGCATATGAGTTGGTTCTCCCTAACCCTTTCAACCCTTGAACAACATTTGTGGTCCTACAAAGATTGCCCAAACTTGAAAATCAATTTTTTTTCTTAAATGGGCTCATCGGTAGCTTTTTCAAATGACCAATCAATCATGAGCTTTTGCCTTCATAGCCCTTATAGCCTCCAAGCCATTATAATTCAAAATTTTTATCAAAGTTTCCAATGCTGATAAACTATAACTTCAAATTGTGATAGTTCAAAACTTCAAACTCTTCTTCTCAAGATACATCCCAATTTAATATAGTGATAACCAATAAAGCATTGTCAAAAAATATTGATTGTTGGTCCTAGCTTTACAATATGAACCGTATACGAACATCATGTCCCTCCCTACTGTAATAATTTCTCTAATAAAAGCAATGTGTCACACCGGTGCCAATCCTATTTTGCTTTAGCAAGAGGTTATAGTGTATCAATCTGAAAGAGAATAATACTGCCAATCGAAAAAAATTCACATGGCTTTTCGAGTACATGAGAATGTTTTGTACAAATTCTCTAAAAACCAAGCCCCTTGAGCTACGTTTGTTGTTTAACCCTGAAATGCCTTAATCCTTTTTTCAATTTTGTCACGGGTTTCTTTATATATCTGTGTACAAAAAAAATCATTCACCGGAATTTCTTGAAATTGGTCATAAAGGAAGGTTGTCTTTTCAACGTTCAAGTATTAAATTGGATGGACGAGGAATTAGTTGGATGAAATGGAGCCTCCACGCCTTCCATTCATTGTCCGGAATATGGACGTCCATTCATTGTCCGGAATATGGACGTCGGAGTGCTTCAGGGTTAAGGGGGATTAACTTATATGTTTGGTATTACATCAGTCCCCCGAAAAATACACTCCCCCTGTCAAACCTATGCATGGCTGGCATGGATGGCTCTTTATGGTTAGTTGTTGGGGTCTTATTTTGGTCCCCTTAGTTGTCTTGAAAATGTAAAAATTCTTTGCCGAGGACTTATCCTCTAGTTTTGTGTACTGTTTTCATTTATCAATGGGAGTTGCCCATTTGTTTCAAAAAAAAAAAAAAATGTACACGGCTGATCATGTGCTCCTGGCTTAAGGTAGGAGGCTCGAACTCCAAGTGGGCATTTTGAACCGAACATGAGACAGAGATACATTTTGCTTTCTTCAATGTACAAAAATGTACAAACAATGTACATTCTAGGAGGTGGTCGCTTTTAGAGCCCTATGGCATTTCAACTTCAAAATTTCATATCTAATTCCACAAAGCTCCAAAAAATATGAAACAACTTGAGCCACATGTCATTTCCTCTTGTCTTTCAACAAAAATTTATTGAAAAATATTTCAAGATGTTTTACACTCCCAAAACACCCAAAATTCAGTTTCAGTGCTTAGATGGTCGCTTTATGGACCTCCTACCTTATCGTCTTTCTGGCCATCATCTCCTGAATCAGTCAAAGCCTGCAACAAGCAAATGAGTCTGGCTTTTCAACATACTAGCTTGTCCTTATTTTTGTCCAAAAGGTGAAGGAAAACCACCTGTTCATATGATATGGTGGTTAGCTTCAAATCCATGGGAAATCCATGGTGAAGATGATCGCATAGTACAGCAATTAAAAAAAAACAGTATTTTTCCCAACCCGTAGATTCAGCAGCCCTGAAACATGTAAGAGTACAAATTTTGAGCCCCGGGATGTTGAATATCAAGGACCTCGTAAGGTTCAGGCGGAAGGAATCTGCCCTTTAACCCCTAAAGTTCCATGAGTATGTTTTTACCAAAACTTGCTCCCAAACTGCCATTTTTAGTACAAGTATCAAATTTGAAAAGAAACTTTTTTTGACACATATAACCATAGGATCTTGTAGTATGCTGATTTGAGAACGTGAGTTAAAAATTTCCAAAAAATTCACCACGTGGATTGCAAGATATAAGCACTAAGATAATTTTTTTTGCCTTGTGAAAAACAGGGCAGTAGCACTTCAAAAGCTCACTTTTCTATGAAAAAATGTCCAAAACGGTGGTGTTTCTTTGGATTCTTTTTCCTTGAAAGGTTGTCCACATGCTTGAAAAATTTCAGATAATTTAGAATAGTACAACATATAAAAACAAAATAGTAAATAAATAGTAGTAGAGAATGATTCAAATTACTAAATTGTTAAGAATTTTATTATGGAATTGATAAATGCCAATTCTAATGGTTGAAATGTTGTGATAAACAATCTACATTCTATGATTTTTTCTTTTCCATAAATATTGAAAATTGAGTAAGATGAAGGACTTCAAAGTTTATTTTAGAGTAGAGAATCTATAACTACCCGCAAACAAAAAATCCTCATAACTTTTGACTCATTGATCGAAATGGAATGATTCAAAGATTTTCCATGTATATATAACTCTAGAAAATCAGTATCAATTTTTTTTCCTGAAAAAAGAAAATTTTCTAATTTCTCCGGACTACCCATTTACGAAAAAAAGAAACATATTTGGCCAAAACTTTCATATGCACTAAGTTTCATGACATTTGAAAATACGAGTCAAAAGTTTTGGCCAAATATGATGTTTAGTGTTTGTCTTAAATGTGCACACATTGAGCACATTTGGAAAGATGTTCCTCGCCCCTACTTTTTATTAAAATTTGGGCCAAAAATATGAAAATCTCCAGCCACACGTACCTCCTTAAAATTGCTATGTCGCCAAAAAACGCATGCCAATCCTTTAGGGGTTAATCTTAGAGGAACAAGGGGGCTTTGTGGAAATCATCATTTCTGAAACCGCGGGAACAATTGGTATTCAGAAATTCAAATGAACTCATTTGAAGTCAAAGTACTGTAGAATATCTCCCCTTTCCACAAAAAATTCCGAGGATGAATAGTTGCACTTCTTTCCCACGCAGAAATATACTTTATCATCCATCGGACACTAAACATCCGCGGCGTCTTTCTCGGGTTAAACGGATTGCCCCTCTTGTTTAACCTTGGAACACGAGGTTGGTCATCATGGAAATCATTCTTTAGAAGATCTTGTGAATCATTTGCTTAAATAATATCCAAGATCACTCATTGGAGGTTAACCTAAGAAGGACGCCGCAAATGTTTAGTGTCCAATGGATGACAAAGAATATTTCCGTGTGGGACAGTAGTGTAGCTATTCACCATCGGAATTTTGTGTGGAAAGGGGAGATCTTCTATTCTTCTACATTATTTTTACTTCAAATAAGTTCTTTTGAATTTTTTGATACCAATTGTTCTCATGGTTTCAGAAATTATGCTTTCAACAGGGACCCCCCGTGTCCTTCTAGGGTTAAGCTATTCTCCAAGAGCTCCCCTATTTACACAAAATTCCAAGGATGAACATTTTCACTTTTGTCTTTATATATACAAATGGATTCTTTATCATTTTACGGACACTTAGAGTTTGAAGCGACATTATAGGGTTAAAGTTGTGTTGCATGTGACAAGTCACTCCTATTGGAATTAATTACTTTAGGATAATTTGATTCACTTAAAGTTTTTGTGGTTTGAAGTTAGCTAATACACTATAGGATATTGGTAATTAGGGTACCGTAGGTGATTGGTAGCTAAAGCACCAAGGTAACATGGATAGCTAGGTCACCATGGGACCTTGGCTACGCCACTAATTAATGCACATACAGCTAGTCATAATGGATCAATGGAGCTTGGAGGATGTGGAGATACAATTGAGTTGAGCATCTCGTTCAATATATCTTTTTAATGGTTGGGTGGCTAGTTACACTTTCACATCTTTTTTGTTCTWTTATAATTTAATAATTCCAAGTGATGAAGCGGTTTACAATTTTGCATGTGCACTTGAATTTTGAGCTATGGAAGAAGAAGAACATGTAGGACATTTCCATTTACTTTAAAAAGCAAAAATAATGACAAAATGTAGGATATCTACACTGAATAGTGAAATTAGGTTGACTTTACAATTAGGTTGCCTTACCCCAAGAAAGTTACTCTATAAACCATCAAAGTCAACAGATATTTCTACAATACTTCCAATTCTACACGTGGAGGTTCATGAGTCCCAACTACACCAATAACTAATTCAAAAATAGTGCATCCTTGTACATGTACAGTAAATATTTATATAGTGTGAAATGTCTAGAAATTAGTGAGGGGCAACCTAATTTCACTATGCAATGTAGTTATCTACTATGACTAGGATCTTAAAATGTAATACTATCTTTTTGAATAGTGTTCAATCAAAATTTGTGATTACAATGTATCAATGGAAGGTAATCGAATATCTCTTTAGAAAAGAAATATAATATTCAAATTTGAAGTATGGACAATCACAATAAAACCAAATATTAGAAGCAAGTATAAACTCATCCACGTATTTTTATTCATCCACATATTTTTAGGGGAGTTGCTTGAACCCAATTCCAATGAAAGATGTTGTATTTTTCTTCTTGTGATAATGATTTGACTTTTGTGCATAAAAAAATGGCAAATCCATGGATCATTTTGTAATATATATTGGTAATTTGTGTTTTTTTCTTTAAATTTGAATTTAATCCATAAAATGATTTTTTGGAATTTCAGTCCAACTAATAAAATTAAGCTCATTAAGACCAGTTTCTACTCCTATTCAATTTTTAAAAATTTCCAAAATTTAATTCTTTTATTGCAATTTGACCTTTGGAGTTTGGACCTTTGGCTATGGATGTCAATTTTACAATGACATGATAAATATTTTTGCACCATGTTGTTTTGTACTATAATACACCTAAATGGAGATATTTTTAGAATTTAAAAACATATTTTGTATTTAAGATTAATTTTTTCACTTTCAAAATTTCTCAATGATTTCAAATTTTTACAAAACATTTATAGTTTGTATGATTTACAAAAGACACCAACATTTGAAAAAGTGGTCATAGGCCCATTCTTTTAAGGTTAACCCCTAAGCGCTCAAACGACCATTTTTTGGTCGCTGCCCGACTTCGGGCAGAATTTTCGGGCAGAAAAAAAAAAATTTGAATTTTTTTTTTTTGCCTTGAAAATATTGGTTTTTCTTTCAGTATTTATATTCAAAACTAAGATCACTACGGTAAAAAAAAAATCATAAGAGAAACAACACAACGTGTTTAGAGTTTTCTAGTGTTGAAAAACATACTATTTGAGAAACGAATTGAATTTTTTATGACCGGATCTTAAGCATTTTTTTACAATTCAATAGAAACCACTATTTTGACCAATCAAAAAVAAATTCAAGTGTTAAGGATAGAAATTGTATTTTTGGTGAATTTTTGAAGTTATATCTTCAAAATTCATTTGAAGAGAATCTGAAAATAATTTTATAATTTTGACCRTACGGATRTCTTCTACTTTTTGTGCTTCACATAAACTTYTTTGATGCAAACTTCAAAAAAGTTATAGAATTTATATTTTATAACACATTTGTGTTTTGTCCAAACCCCTTGGGCTTTTAGGGGTTAAGCCATGGCTAATTATATTTTTCCTTTCCATTTCCTTTTAATGGTCCATTAGATGTTTTTTCAGACTCGTAGAAGACTGTTTCGGGATTGTTCCTCAGCACTGTTCCTTGCTCAGGAACCAGTTACTGCTGATATGAAATTTTGAATTTCAAACAATAAATAAATAAATTCAAAAATTTCCGAAAATTATAAAAGAAACTGAAAACTAATTAAAAACATAAATTATTTTTTTCAATTTATTTTTTTCAAATTATTTAATAATTATTTAATTAATATTATCTGACGTGGCAGTCTCTCGGCCACATCAGATTGCCTACATGGTAGAGTTCCTAGAGTTCCCAAATTTTGGGAATTCACAGTCTTCTAGATGCCCTCAAAACATCTAATGCTCTATTCAATCATCTAAAGTCTGAATATATAATTTTTTTGTCTTTGTACGTGATTTTTAACATGCTTCTACTGATAGTATTTCCTACTATTAATTTTTCAACAAACAAAAGATAATTTTCTTACATAGAATATTCTTCAATGGCAAATAAAGTGAGATTCTCTATGTAGCTTGAAGTTTCATGGATGGGATCAAAAACCTAGTTTTCTGAGAAAACAATACAATGTGATTAGATTGCATGAAATCATGTATTAACCCCTAAAGTCCAACTGTCCCATGGGGGGACAAAATAGATTCTGAGCAGGTTCCTATGGTCTCAATATATGTCCTAATCTCTTGAATTTTTGAGAGAAGATAGGAAAATACGTTAGCTTTCCGGAAATATAATTTTTTTTTTTTTATTTCAATCGGAGTCTGTGAGCAAAAGTTATGGCACAAAAAGCCCTTTTTTAGTTTGGTAGGCACAAATTAACTTTTAAAAAAACTTCAAATTATTTTTTTTGTTAATTTTTTCTCAAATAATTTGTATTTTTCCTTACATGGGAAGCTTTGATTCATTGCATTTGGGTTTGTTATGCAAAAATTATGGACAATCTTAGATTTCGGGCAATTAGAGCATCTTCTTCAAAAAAATAACTTGTAGGATTCATTCCTTACCTCAATTTTCACAATTTTTCATAAAAGAAAGCTTCACAAGGTTAAGATCACTTGCTAGAACAATCTTACCTTTAAGATTAGTGTATTTCAATTCCATTCTAGAGCTATTAACAATTTAGAATTTCCTACAATCTTGAAACCTACTTCTACTTTAAAAAATTTAATGAGTGAAAATTAAGTGTATTTTAGTTGAATTTTTTTTCCTATATTTTTAACTCAATTTTCATCATATAAAAAAAAAATTCAAAATCAATAGACAAAAAATCATAAGTTATGAAGGTTCAAAGCCAAAAAATGTAGTTGAACAAGCTGCAAAATAATTTTTTTTTTCACTTTAAATGCAAATATCTTGCAATCTACATGGCCAAAGTTTGTGAAATCTCTTCCACACATTCTTATGCAAGTGTAGTATAAGATCCTATGGTTAAATATGCCAAAAAAACATTCCAAATTATTTTTGTCTCTTTGCTTTAGAAATGGCAATTTTGAGTGGTTTTTGATGGAWATAAGGCCTTGGGACTTTAGGGGTTAATGTCGTTCCCAACTATACATTTTGAATGAAAAATTTAACAAAATCAACAGTATAAACTGAAGGAGAATCAAATGAAGAAAAACATTTCATGACGTAAAATGTTAATACTAATGTATGGAAAAATAATGCACATATTAGCAATATGATAGTTGTTTTATGTATAGTACATTACATATATGACTATCTTGAAGAAAGGCCATACACAAATCTTATCAGTTAATCAACCCCTAAAGGACCATTTGTCCCTTCAAGAGACAATGTAGATTTCAAGCATGTACCGACGGTCTCAATTTTTGTCTTGATTTTTTGAAACTTTTTTTGAAGATAGAAAAACTAATTAGCTTCATGGGAATGTTATTTGTTTTTCAATCGGTTCATGGAACAAAAGTTATGCCCAAAACAACTCAACATAGGGAAAAAGAGGGCTACAAAAAAAAAGGGTTTTGAACTTTTGTTTTTATTTTTCTTCTCATGTTTTATATTTTGTCTACATGGAAAGTATTGATTCATTCCATTTGGATTTGTTATGAGAAAATTATGGACAATCCTTTTTTTGGGGCAATTGGAGCATCTTTTTGAAAAAATAACTTAAAGGATTCATTTTTGAAGGCAATTTTTACAATTTTATGAAGAAAAAAAGTTCCACATGGTTTAGTTTGAATGCTAGAACAATCTCACTATTGGAATTAGAGCATTTTAATTCCACCTTAGAGATATTAGTAAATTAGATTTTCCTTTGATCTTGTACCTACTTTCTACTTAACAATTTTTTAAAGAATAAAAATTAATTTCTTTTTTAAGTTTTTTTTCCCGCTAGATTTGCAACACAATTCTCCACCATTAAGATTTGAAGCTCAAAACTATGTAGTGCAAAAAATTAATGTTAAGAAGGTTCAAAGTCAAATAATATAGTCCAAGCAAGGTATTGCAAAACTTGTTTTTTTCACTTTAAATGCAGATATCTTGCAATCTCTAGATCCAAAAATTCTGAAATTTTTTCCACACATCTTCATATTAGTTAGGTGTAAGATCCTAGAGTTAGATGTGCAAAAAAACCAATTTCCAATTTGTTTTACTCTTTGCTATAGAAATGGCAGTTTTGAGTCTTTTTTCACTAAAAAGGCCTTGGTCTTTTAGGAGTTAACCACCACCGCAAATAAAAATACTATGTAAATAAATAAATAAAAACCTAATGAATCCAACCACCCTCCAAAATCAATACCAAAAAAACTTTGGTATGTATACATTATACGGAAGACATACAAAATACATACAAATATGATGTACAAAATATCAATGTCTTATATAAAATGCCAACATGATACAACATATGGATACAAATACAAAATATGGGATATGGTTGTTAATACCATATTGATTTGTAATCTATCATGTTCAGAAAAAATATAGATATGGAGGTAATGAGAAATAACACATATTAGTTCACTCACTTATTAGCCCTGTAAAAATGGAATGGTCACTGTGGAAATCATCCTTTTGGGTACAATGTGTGAATCATTTCCTTCAAAAACAAACCAAAAGCACTCACTGGAGGTCAAACTACTGTATAAAACCTCCCCACTTTGCACAAAATTTCAAAAATGAACAGTTGCACTTCTATGTTACACAGAAGGATTATTTGTCATTTATCAAACGATTAGTATCCACAACATCTTTACACGGAAGGATTCTCCATCATCCATTATAAAACCTTCACTTTTTGCACAAAATTCCAAAGACGAACATTTGCATTTCTATCTTACACAGAAGGATTCTTTGTCATCCATCAAACGATTAGTGTCCACAACATCTTTACACAGAAGGATTCTGCATCACCCATCAAACACTTCTACAATCTCAATTCATCGAAAATCTGATCCACCTTTCTGTCCCATTTGTCTTCGTACAGGTGGAGCATTTGCTGCGCCAAGGTCTCACCTGCACACACTCCAAAGGCCACAAAAATTAGTAGAAAACAGCCTCTCTAATGACACTCCCTAATTCTAATGGGCTACTAAATGCACTCTCTCATCTCTTCAAACATGAGAGATTTGCAGGAAATTCAAGGGAATGTGCAAAAAACAATGTAGTGTGCCATTTGAGAGGCCATTGAATGTACAGTAGTCCATTTCACAGACACCATTCCTCTGAAAGTTAAGCTAATTCTAATCCTACTTTTGATTCTCTCCAATCTCTTCTTTTCCCAAACAAATCACCACCCCAGGAAATCCAAACTGACTCCCATTCAAATTTTGAAAGCTATATATATAACGCAAGAATGTTATGAAAGCCATTTTCAATTGCAGATGTTTTTTGGAAAGATCAGTCAGACTTGCTTGGGAAATACTGACACTCTTGATAGACTATATTAATTATACCTGTTGTGACAACTTCCTCAAGTGGAGCCAAAAACACACCCTCGTTGCGTCCTCTTCGAGACAATCCCTCCTGCTCATTGCTCCCGAGACTCGCATGTTAGCAGGCACAACAGAGCTGAATATAGGTTTTAAGGTTTAGGGTATAGTGTTTAAGGTTTAAGGTACAACAAGCACAACAGAGCTGAATATACAGTAGAACCTCTCTAAACCGTTACTCTATAAATAAATAAACCTCTTTACAGTAATGTTGTCAGACCGGTCCTGGACTGGGCCACATTACAAACATTATGACTACAAATGACCCTCTATAAGCAAATAAACAAATAAACCTCTTTAATGTAATCTTGTCAGACTAGTCCCGGGCTTATTGCTTTAGAGATGTTCTATTGTAATACCAAATTATATAATTGATGTTTGCTTCTGAGCTTTGAAATAAACTGTCTTCAAATTAGGGATGTAATGGGCGCAACGGAGTGCTGGAAGAGTTCCGTCGGCGTACCTTTGCAAGCTTGACTACATCTTGGGCCACATGTTGCAACAGACCTTCTCGGAASGGAACTTGGAGTCCGTGCTTGGGTACCTGCACTCGCACACACACAAGCAACTCCGATAATGCCAAGCCCAGTGTTCAAAGCAGACGCTTCATGTGTCTCATTGCCTAGTTACTTAGAACAAAACTTTGTAGATTTACCCCAAAAATTCTATTCAACTCCCATAGTGAAGTTGACAATTCAAGTACCAAAAAAGGTAAAATTTTGTTACTTAGTACTTAATAAGTCAACATGCAAAACCAAAGTTTTCCAAGAATTGTACAAAATAGGAGCAATAGTGTGCCGCATGCATTGATGTTGTTTAAAACGATACACAAAATGATTTTAATCTCTTTGAATGTAAGACTTTYCTCACCCAAAGTCATCGTCGAATACGAATGGTAGTACCCCCGTTCGTTTTGCATCAAATTCTGTCCACACATAACTGGTGGGGCATCACCGGGTCATTCTCAAATCAGGCAACTTGTAAATTGACAACAATTGTAAGTGCAGCACAGTAAAATTGAATTCAAACCATAAAAATTTCTTGCTTTTGTGAATGCATCTTAATTGATATTCACGTGTTTTTATGTCAACAATAACGTCAAATGTAACATGAAGGTACCGCCATGATTTTGATCTGATTTTGAGTGTTAACTCTTACCTTCTGTGACTCAAGTTCCCACTTGGCTTTCCTTCCGAAAATGGTGAATTTGCAAACAGTGCCGTTGCAATCTACCCCCCCACCCCCACCCCCAAAAAAAAATGTCATGTGCATACACATGGTGTCTGAGGACAAAATATTTAGCAAAAGCTTTGTGAATGCGTATTGGTTCCATGCTAGGTCCTCCAATCACCTGGAAAAAAAAGAAAAAAAAAGAAAAAAAAAGAGCCATACTAGGATATAAGTTTAGGTCAATCACCGGTTGAAAAGAGAGCGCTATGCGGAACTTATTGATCATGTCCTGCTCCGAGTCAAAGTCCAAATTAACCTGTTTGACAAGCAGTAGAAACTCTCAATCCACTGACAAAAATACCGCGGTACATATGGTTACCAAAAAATTGTACATTATGTTCTATTTTTTATTGCCTTAACCCCTAAACGTATCAATCCTTTTTTTGAATTTTAGCACATTTTTGCTTACTACTTTGTCAAAAAAAACTACTCCGTATTTACTAGAATTTCATGACTTTGGTCATTTAGGTAGGTTGTCTTTCCTAGATTCAAGTATTACATTGGATGAATGAGAAGTTGGTTGAACTAAACTACGCTTTGAAGCCCTCCTTTCATTGTTCTGCATATGAGCGTTGGAGCCATTCCATGTTAAACCTCAAACGGCGTTGTGGATCAAAAGTAGTGAATGGATGACTTTCAAGAAGCCCTCCAATCATCGTCCTGATTACGGACGTCGGAGCGCTTCAGGATTAATCTTCAAAGGACGTTGTAGGCAAAAAGTAGTCAATGGATGACTTTCAAGAATCATGTAGAAATGAAGAATGCTCCTATTGGTCGATAAAGCAGATCGATTTTCGATAAAGTACGTTGGTGATAGTACTCGTTCACTTGTTGTTATTATTAATTTAAATTGAGGTTTCTCAAAAAAATAATCTACTGTTGCTGAAAACCCTGTTCACACAATTCAAAAGTCACCGAGGAGAAGAGCCTGGACAACCTGAGCTGTGCATGTTTGATACATGGTGTCGTATCCGCTTTTCGATCCRCCAATCTTGGGAATGTAACCCTCAATCACCTCATACCTCGCCTGCAAGCAAAATCGGCACCCAACCATGTGAAACACATGTTTTGCTTAAGTTAATGCGTTTTCTACACAACACCATCTTCAATTTCTTCCCACTATCACTGCAACAAATGTCAATTTTGGTGGATTGAATTTCACAACATTAACCCTTTAAGGATGTTGCCCACCAAAAGAGTTGGCGTATATTGTTCCTATATTGAATGTATTTGATCCTCTCGAACATTCAAAAATTCCCAAAGAATTCAGAGTGGCCATTAGTATGACTATGACTAGGTCTAAAATTTACATTTGCTACTCAATTTGCTACTCAATTTTCCCTTTTGTATACAAAAAGGAAGAACGTATAAAAAAAGATAACATACATTAGGGGTTAACCCTTATTTTCACGGAATTTCAGAACGTGGCAATTTTCGGGCGTGTGGCCTGAAACACAAATCCACAAGGTAGGTAGCTTAACCCAATACCAACCGTTGATCTAATATCACCCAAATGCATAATCCTCGTTGATTCTAGGATGAGGATCTGTGACAAATGTACCTGCCTTAAACTTCAATTGGGTGGTATTAGGTTAGCAGTTGGTATTGGGTGAAGCTCTCTTATATGCACACGATAGGGTGACCTATTTCATGAATGAGTGCAATATGATGTTGACCAAGGCCTTTGATAATTGTGTGATGAAGAACAAGTTAACTCCTACTGAAGTTGCTAAGATTAGTTTATAGTTTTGTGCTTCTCGGAAATAGGTTTGCCTAAACATTTAGAACAAGTCAGATTGCACATAATCTTCATTACTACTAATTCCAAACTTGATGGAAAATTAGCAAAAAAAAGCGCAATCTTCATTATTTCWAATTCCTTGGCTAGAGAAAATTACCCATGTCCTTACACCACACCATTGCTCAATCAGACATATGCTATAAACGCTCAACATTGTCAGTAATAGATTGTATATCTTGTCTATCCTAGTTTTTTAAACTTTATGCAATTAACATCTCAGGACTTGGTACCTAGAATTGTGCCAATTTAGCATAATTAAATGATTGATTGTTAATGCTCCAAGTAATAAAAGCAACATAATCATAAAGGATCCCATTCCATATTATAGCCACAAAGTATGAAGTGTAAATTCTAGGTTGAACAAAGTACATATGCTGATTTCAATGGTGTGGAGGATAACCTTTGGCACCCTTGGTCGTTCTGTTAGTGGCCACTTTGGTTCAAATCCAATGCCCGCAAATCCTAATCCCAACTCTCTGCCAACAATGTTTACCTGCACAATAAACCATGTGTAGTAGACCTTGAGTGAATTCACAAATCATATTCTTGYCTATAATGTATGRCATMTATTCATGAGAGACTTGCAGSTTGATTTTGGRTTTACCATAGATGGATGAGAAATCATTTGGACAAAACATCATGTTGAGGGACTATCTCCACCATTCAAAGTCTAGACTTTAGAGCTCTTAGTGGTTGATCATCTAAAAAGTCCAAATGTGAACATTCAAGATTCATAGAAATTATGCATGTTCCTCGAAACATAGACTCCAACATTACCATGGTTGGACAAGAAATTATTTGGACAAAACATCATGCAATAGGTCTATGTTCATTATACAAATCTAGTCTTCACAGCTTGTAGTGGATAAGCAACCAAAAAATTTCAATTTGAACGCTTAGAATTCATATACATACATGTTCCTCAAAGCATAGACTCCAACAATACCATGGATGGATGAGAAATTATTTGGACAAAAGATCATGCCAAAAGACACATGCCATCACTCACGTGCTCCAAATGCAGATCCAGCTCTTGTTGACAAGCATGAATGTCTTCCAAGGGCGCACCRCTCAACTCAAATTGGCCTCCAGGCTCCAAGGAAACACTAGCRCCGTCCTGCACAAATAATTGCAAGGACAATTTCCAGCACACCATCAGTTTGCTCCAAAAAGATCAAAATATCTGCCGTGTTGTACATTAAAAACATTTGATACCAATCTCATTGATCACATTGTGAAAAGCCAATAAATAAATTCAAAAGGGATAAGTCAAAAAACATGAAGTCCTTGCACGATTCACTCTCTCCACATCAACCCGAAATGCAAGACTTGAGACGAGAAATGTTGCTCTTGATTTCGGTCGAGTGGCTGTGGTTGCATAGGAGTACTGGATCAGTCCTGGCACACCGACTTGGAGAATGGAGAGCATTTAAGTTAGATCTATTCGGATAGATAGACTCGGAGTGCGTGTATTTTGACATCGCACGACAGAGCATGCGTGACGTATGCTAGCATGTCCCCCCCGCCCGACACCTGTCCCTAGGGGGCTAGGTCAACGTGAATCAAATTAATGACCCACATTGAGCACCAGTAGATACCAGGCACCACGTGATTTGTTAAACGGGTTACGTTAAATGCGGACACTTGGCAAATTGCTTATCTGTTCTGACAGATGGTCAATTATCCGAACTGCCAAGACGGACCCCCTCAACAACAGTGCTGTACGGCTGTCTGCCTTCGGCATGATTCCGTGGACCACCGCAATTTCAATCTTACTTTGCAACATCTGGAATCGTTGAATTTCTCTCGTTCTCGTACTGTTTCTTCACAATCTTCATTTAATCCCATGTAGTTACTTCTTACAATTAATTACTAGTGTGGCTAGATCCGCGCCACCTCTCGACATCGAGTCCATGTCGAGAAATGGCGTCCGAGTAGGCCAACCCCAAGTTCATGGTGGTCGATGAGGAGCGCGGCAAGGAATATTTTTGCTTTTAAAAACTCTGACAAGCTCCACGAGGTCGAAGATTGATGAGAATGGCATGCAAATGAAGGACCGATTCACCCCGTACGTGGCCCGTGCTTCGAAATATTACGTCTTTGTAGAGTTTAAAGTTTTCATGTACTGCTGTTGCTTCCTCTCGTGCAATGCGAACTGWAATTTCGGCAGTGAGCCTGACTTCGATGTAAATCGTGTCTGCGATGCTGTGAAAGACCTGACAATTTTAGGGTTCGTGGACTTCTGTTAGACTGACCGGATCACAGCTTCATCTCCCTCTCTGCTTCAATGCTGGTAGACCAAAGAGAGCAGCTAGCTGTAGAGCTGCGATCCTCATCCGGCACTCACCTCAGGATACGACCTGAAATTCTCCTSTTGTGAAGTCTCTTTAGACTGTGCAGCATCTGCTTGCTGCCTCTCATGTGCAGAGCGAGCTTTAATTTCGGCAGTGAAACTGTCTTCGATGTAAATTTTGTCGACTATATATACCTGACGTGTTTAATAAGGGTTAGCTGACAAATTTTAGGACAGATCCCCTCTCTTCTGCAATGCTGGTAGACGAAAGGGAGCAGTTGTCGATATCTTAAATGTGATGCTCACCCGACACTCACCTCATGATACGCCCTGAAACTCTCCTCTTTGTTAGGGCGCGCGTGCCGATGCTACTGCTGCTGCCCCTGCCTCATGYGCACAGCWAGACCTGTGCAATTTCGGCAGGGAGCCTGACTTCGCTTTTATATTGCCTTCACGATTCTTTGARAGAACCGACATGACTATTAGGCATGGCTGACACATACTAGACAGATCGGATCACAGCTTCGTCACCCCCGCTTCAATYCTGCAACGCCGGTATGTAGACGATGGCCGGAGAGAGCAGCTGTAGATCTATGATTCTAGCTCCCAGGCACACACTTTCACAGGATACGCCCTGATCGAAATACAATTCTCTTCAATTCTTCGTACAAATTCGATCTCCAGCACCAGGGTCCCGTGCAGACATCCCGTTAGCTCAAATGCCTGACGTTACGTTCCTTTACGTTGTCCATTCTCCAAGATATATGCTTTGGCAAGCCCTGACACGATCGATCCTCACGGCCGGCATGGCATGGACACGTTCCATCTCGCTCCTCCTTCCCCCTCGCTCGCGCGCTCGCTCGATCGCCTGGATTGCGTCCGGATCGAATTGGCAGTGTGTGTGATGGCGGCATTGGATGGAGCTGGCGATTCTTCCGCAAAAGAGGCGAAGGTCGGCAACCCGTCAGAGGGATATATATATATATGCGGGCGCGCCTGGCTTTGTCCCTGTGCGCGCATCCATGGATTGTGTGCATGGGCATCGATTTATATGTCGCCTGCCATTGGCGTTGCAGTCGTCGCAGTTGCAGTTGCAGTTGCAGGCGTGAGCTAGCTAGCTAGGCCGGGATGGCAGCTGTAAATATATGTGTAGCTACAGGAGCAATCTAACAGAGCTGCAAGCGGGACTTCCAAGAGGATATGCTTGATCGTCTTCAGTCTGGGCAGTGCGCAACAAGAGCTGGCATCGACGTGAATTGCAGGAATCGAACTTCAGTTCACGGCCACAGTCTGTGGCGCTCATCGTGTTTCGTAAGCTAATCCTGAGGCTGGCGCGCGCTACCTTAGCTCTTGCAGTAAAGTAACGACCGTAGGGCCTTCCGTCAGTCACCAGCTGTTTAGGAAGACCGGAGTTTTGCTCTGGTTTCCGTTAACCATTATTAAGGTGGGTACACCCAAAACCGCCACAAATTGGTACTGTGTCTAGGGTACTATAGTGCCTACTTCCTATTATTAGTGTGCCTACTTCCTATTATTAGTCTGGTGAGATTTTTTTTTATTTTCTTGTTGGCATGTGAAAGGAGGTTCCAATGCACCGAAGAATGTGATTAGGGTAGAACCACCCATAACCGACCGGCATCCCATAGCCAACCTATGGATTGATTTATTTTCAACCAAGTTTTAAGTTTTTTTTCTCTTTTTCAAGGTTGGGATTGAAAGTTCATGATACGTATATCATAGTAGTAAGTAAAAAAGTAGGAAGCAATGAGTGGAAAACTAGTTTTTTGAATAATCAAAATTCGAAGAGTCTTGAGGGGTCCAAGCAAGCTTGGGGTACCCCATGTTCAATGTCACAATCCAATAGGAAATGAAGATCTTATTTTTTAAGACAAAATTCTCACTACGAAAAAGGCCATATTCGTTTTATTAAGACTTTTCGCAGATTTTGAGACACAATGCTAGTTATTGGAAAATTCATTTAAAAAAATAGTAATTGAAACAAAAAAATAATAATTCTCAAATAAAGATCCTATAATGACATTCTAAAATTTGGTGTTGTTACCTATTTATAAAAAATACTAGTAAGGAGATGAAGAGGAGTCGAAGATTAAAATGAGACTGTGAAAAGTCTCAATATAACGAATATGGCCTTGAATGTGATTTTGAGAGAGATGTGGCATTGAATATGGTCCTTAAACTAAGATGACTGAAATGTACAAACAACTTAAAAGAATTGTTTTATGAAGGCCAAATTTTGTTGTCACATCTAATTTTGAACTCCTAATTCAAATGCATGATTGATGTCACATTCTGACTTTTGGATTCAGGAAGTAAAAAGGAATGGATTTTTTTGTCCTTAGTATTTCTAAATCACTTTTCTAGTTTATTATGTTTTAATTATCAGTTTTGTAAATTTATAACTTCGTATGGAATATTTTATTATTTTTTATTATTTTTCAAATAAGCAAAAATAACACAATGAAGGGCTACATCTAAAAGGAATTCAAAATTAAAGATTTTTAGATTTCAAATTTGAAACATGAAAAGTGAGTTGTTAAGTAGTAAATAGAAAAAAAATCATGGTAAAAATCTTTTGTTTACATATATATTTTTTATAAACATGATATCACCTATTGAATCCTAATAAATTTGAAAATAAAATATCTAAATATTTAGTAAGTTTTGTATTTTGAAAATAGCATGATTATATGTGTTCTAAAAAACCTAATGATCTTAACCTCTAAAGGACCAAGACCTTTTTTTCTGTGAAAAAACACTCAAAACTGCCATTTCCATAGCAAAGAGTAAAATTAAATTGAAATTGTTCTTTTTTTTCAAATCTGAACGTAAGATCTTACACCTAACTAGTATGAGAATGTGTGAAAAAAAATTCAGTATTATTGACCGCACGAATTGCAAGATATCAGCGTTTAAAGTGAAAAAAACAGGCTTTGTAGCACATTGCGGGATTAGATTATGTGACTTGGAACCTTCTTAACTTTAATTTTTTGCACTATAGAGTTTTGAGCTTTAAATCTTCTTGGTGGAGAATTGAATTGAGAAACTAGGTGGGGAAAAAAACTTAAAAAAACTTGGTTTCTATTCTTTAAAAAATTATTATACATGAGTAGGTACTAGATAGAAGGAAAATTTAAATTATTAATATCTCTAATCCCAATGGTGAGATTGTTCTATCAAACAAACTAAACCATGTGGAACATTTATTTTCTTAAAATTGTAAAAATTGCATTCTGAAATGAATCCTACAAGTTATTTTTTCAAAAATATGCTCCAATTGCCCGAAAAACAAGATTGTCCTTAATTTTCTCATAACAATTCCAAATGGAATGAATCAATGCTTCCTATGTAGACAAAAATATAAACTATGAGAAAAAAAATTCAAAAAGAAAAATTCAAATTTTTGAAACTTTTTTTTGCTGCCCCCTCTCCCCCCTTCTCCCTTATGTTGACTTGTTTTGGGCATAACTTTTGTTCCCGGGCATCGATTGAGAAAAAAATTATATTTCCATGAAGTTAAATAGTTTTTCTATCACCAAAAAAAGTTTCAAAAAATTAGGACCAAAATTGAGACCGTAGGTACATGCCCAAAATCTACCTTGTTCCTCGAAGGGACAAACGATCTTTTAGGGGTTAAATTATTACTCTCATTTTTATTTGTAAAATTTGGTTCCTGAAAATTATTTCATTCTTATTCCTTGGTTCATAACCAGGGTACCCCAAGCTTGCTTGTACCCAAAAATTGGTTATTGGTTTGGAGCACTTTTTGCCTGTCAAATTCATAGTAATTTCAATTCATGCATTAAAAGTACCAAAGTTTTTGCAATCCCCATCTTTTTTTTATCAATACACCTCTGAAAAAATTTGCCTTGCCTTGCATTGCTCAAGATTTGTCCATAATTCCTTATTTGAACAGTTATGGGTGGTTCTACCCTATTACACCAAAGTATGCATTGGGATATACTATGCAAATTGTTATGAAGGCTCAAAGTTTGGTTCTAAAAGTGTTTCTTTTCCATAGATACATAATTGATTTTGGAAATGTATAGAGTCTGAAGATGGAGGTTCTAGATTAGGGGCAATTAGGGGCAATTAGGGAGGGCTGTGGAAATCATCCCTTTTGCTACAATGTGAATCACTGGCTTACAAAAATGTAAAAGCACTTATTGCCGTTATTAAAAGTCAAACTACTATCTTGTAAAAGACTTTTGTTCTCCACACAAAATTTAGACGATGAACAGTTGCACTTTTATCTTCACGGAAGGTTTCTTTGTCATTTATTGGGGATTTTTTGCCACAGCATTGTTTGTGGGTTAAGCTAGGTCGGGACTCCTACAATTGGCATTTCTTTTGTCAAACTAAAGTTATGATTATTAGACTCTTGAAATTAAATTTTCTTTTTAGCACTTGAAAGAGAATTTCAATGCACCAAAAAAATGTTGAATTTGGATATTCCATGCCAAAGTTATATGAAGGGTCAAAGTATTTTTGGTCAAGGTTCTAAAATTGTTCTAAAGCATCGATGGACGTAGTTGTTGATGTACATATAGTGAAAATGGCATAATTGGGTCAATTGTGCGTTTGGGAGCTCCTACCTTATTTTTGTATACCAAGAACAAACATATTGGTACATACAAGCAAATATAGTTTGAGACAATAATTATTGTGAAAAAAATAGTGAAATTTCAAAGTAATAAACAAAAGATGGGTGATTGCAAGAAACACTTGTACTATTTTGGGTCACACATTGCGTGTGGAAGTTGTTTGGGGCCATAACTTTTTCAAAAATGCTCAAAAGAACAAGAAATTTGGAAGCAAGCTTTTTGATGGTATGGAAAATAAGCATGAATTTTTTTCAATTTTAGCAAAATGATTTAAATGACCAAAATTGAATTTTGATAATATATCACACTTGCAATTTTGGTGGTTTCTAGTACTATCAAGTACCTTTTTTGAAAATTTAGGTCATGAAACTTTCTGGGATGCTTTATAATATGGAAATACAACTTTCCAAAAGAGGGATTTTTGACTGCCTATTGCAAGTGAGTTCTAGATTGGCCTAAAGTGAGCACCATTTGCAATGAATTTTTGAATAATGAAAAATGATTTTGGTGGATTTTTCTTTATGACTAGACAACCACATAAAGTTCTTTCAAATGTCCAATTTTTATTTTATTTTTGAAAATTTTATCCTATTTTTTACTAATTAAAATATCAAAATATGTATTTTCTTGAGACTTGGCACTTTTCAAGTTCACCTACTTAGAGAATTTTTATACACTTTTCCTTCCTAGGAGAATCTTCTTCTAAAATGTATATACATTAGCCATATTTTTTTTAATTTAAAATTAATTTTCTAATTTTAAAGTACTGCCGAAAAAATCAGTCTAACGCGACAAAATCGACATGGGTGTTTCTTGCAATCACCCAAATATGAAAAATGAAAGCGAAATGGACATGAACATTCCAAACTAATTTCTTCATTGTTACATATATGGCCTTAGTTACGGACAACAACAATCAACATTGCTTTAAATACAACATCTACATTTGGACTTAAAAGCGTTACAAAAAATAAAAATGGATGCTACAAGATGTACACAATCAAAACTGAGAGTCTATGGTTGTTTTTTGATAGTCTTCAAAACAATATAATTTTGAAAATTAACAACATTATATGGTGTCCAAAGGATAGATGCTAAAGTGTGGTGAAACCCTCTTTGGTTTGCCAATATGATTGAATAAGAATGAATTATCTTTAATAATAATAACTATGTTCAATTGTAACTAACAATATTAGTGGATGCGCAAACCTTATATGGATCTGGAAATACATCCAATTTGGGTTAATACAATCACCACCCTAGATTTTCTTCATGGATTGCTTCTAGGCCATGATGCCATCAATGTGCTCCAAGTGCAACGCATAACATTTCTAACCAACACTAGGAGTGGAAGACTGCCTTTTAGTGCTCCTCTAGACAAAAGTAACACTAAATAGGTGTATTAAAGGGACCAAACAATGAAAGGGACTTATTGTAGAAATTTGTAGATGTTTGAGACATGATGTATAGCTCTAAATACTTATTGATGTACAACTAAGGTATATATTTATATAGTGTGAAATGTCAATTAACCCCTAAAGGTCTTTGACTATGCTTTCACCAAAAACGCTCCAAAACTGCCATTTCTAGTGCGAGTACCAAATTTTGGAAAAAAAAAAAGAAGTTTTGGACAAAATTAACAGTAGGATCTTGTATTAAAATACTTTGGGAAGATGTGTGAAAATTTTCAGATTTTTTTACCATGTGGATTGCAAGATATCTGCGTTTAAAGTGACAAGAATCCTTTTTTGAGCATTGCAAAAATCCGGGCAGTTGCACTTCAAAAGGCCATATTTGTATGAAAAAATGTCCAAAATGGTTGTTACCCTTTGGATTCATTCTTTAGGTCAAGTTGGCGACACTCTTTAAAATTTTCAATTCATTTGGAATTGTACAACATGTAGGAAAAAAATTGTAAGTAGAAAGAAGTAGAGAATGATTCAAAATACTAAATTTTTAACAATTTATTTATGAAATTGAAAATTGCCAATCCCAATGGTTGAAATGTTGTAATAAACAATCCACACCCAATATTTTGATTTTTTTTCAAAATGATTGAAAAATGAGTTAAATAAAGGACTTCAAAGTTTATTTTAGCGTGGAGGTGATTCCATGATTGCCCGCAAACAAAAACTCTTCATAACTTTTGACTCGTTGATCAAAATGGATTAATTCAAAGCTTTTCATGTACATATAGTTGTAGATAATCATTTTGAAATTTTTATTTTTGAGAAAAGTCATTTTTTCAGACTTGCCCGGGCTGCCCGCTGACCACTGAAAATCACATATCATGCAATAACTTTTTAACAGTGTAGTCAAATGTTATGAAAATTATTGGGCCTTAAAGCTACTCCTTGGACACATGTTCTGTAAAAATTTTAAAGAAAAATAATGAAAACTCCATCCGTAGTGAGCTGCCCAAAATTGCTATGTTGCCAAAAAAACGCAGTTTGGTCCTTTAGGGATTAATAGTATGGGTCCCCTTAACAAAGAAGCCTTCTGGAGAAGCAACTTCCTAGCCACCAAAGATTCTTTGCAACTTCCTAGTCAGCCAATGACACTAATGTTGCAACTTCCTAGTCAGCCAATGATACTAATGTTGCAACTTCCTAACCATTCCTAAGGAGAAATTATCCCAATCTCCAATGTAAGGAATGGTTTAGGTTGGTTGACAATGTTATCTGTGCAACAATGTTCACATGAAGCACGGAAAATAAGAGCCATCTTCTTCCCCCTATAAGATTAACTAGTAACTAGTGACAGATGTAACGCTGAGATTCGTTGTGAGGAGGTCTCATGATTTATGTKTGCTAAGAAGTTACGTCTTCTATTCCTCTAACATGTATTTGCATCATTCAGTAGAAATTAAGCCTGACTAATAATAGTCTCATTCCCAATCCTCCTCTTATCTGGGTAATTATCTCAATTTGCTCCATCTGCACAGTAACAAAAGCCTGCTGTTTCCTCTGTAAAAAAATTTATATTTTTAATATTTTTAAAAATTACATTAAAAAAATTAAATCCCTCCCCTTAGAGAAAAGGTTATCTTCATCAGGGAAAGGGTCATTTGAACTTTCATTTGGCAAAGCAGAGATGCCATTGCATTGGAAAGGCCAAGTCCCAAAGTCCTTAACTACCATCCAACAACCTCATGATATATCCGTCGTCACATCCATTGCTCACAATCAGTGTACCTTATGTGAAGGTCAGATTCGGCATAAATTAAGTCATTTTTTGCTATCATAAAAAAATGTGCCATATGTCATCTTGTGAAGGGTGTGGGGGATGCGTGGGTATGTAAAAATCTAATGTGGAGATACAAATTTTGGCACCTAAAGTGCCAATTCACACTTTTGTTGACAATACACAAATATGGTGTTTGGGAATTTATATTATTTTTTTTTTTTTTGAAACACGTGGACAATGCCCAAGGGATTTTGTTTTTTGAATTTTACCAACTATTTTACTTCAATTCTCATATTGGACTAGGTTTCTAAGTACTAAAGTAGACTGCTCTTAAAGCGTTTATTTAAGGATTGATTGCATTTTCAGGAAAGCTTAATTACTTGAAACAATTTTTAGTAAATTTTCATAGAAAGGATAAAGAAATTGGCATCTAACCCAAGTCGTTTCATATTTTTTAGACCTTCCAAGAACTAGTTACAAATTTTTGAAGTTGTAATGCATTAGTCACTAAAAGCGACCACCTCCTGAAATGTACACTGCTGGTACATTGAAGAAAGAAAAATGTACCTGTGCATCATGATCGCTTTTAAAGCATTGGCGGTTTAACCCCTAAAGGACCATTTGTCCCTTCGGAGGACAAGGTAGATTTCAGACATGTACCTACGGCCTCAATTTTTATCTTGATTTTTTGAAACTTTTTTTGAAGATAGGAAAACTAATTATCTTCATAGGAATATTATTATTTTTTTCAATCAGTGCCTAGGAACAAAAGTTATGCCCAAAACAACTCAACAAAGGGGAGAGGGGGCAACGAAAAACAGTTTTAAAAATTTCAATTTTTTCAATTATTTTTGTCATGGTTTATATTTTTATCAACATGGAAAGCATTGATTCATTCCATTTGGATTTGTATGAGAAAGTTATGGACAATCTTGTTTTTTGGGCAATTAGAGCATCTTCTTGAAAAAATAACTTGTAGGATTCATTTCTAATTGCAATTTTTACAATTTTAAGAAAAGAAATGTTTCACATGGTTTAGTTTGCTTGCTAGAAAAATCTCACCATTAGGATTAGTGCATTTTAATTCCACCTTGGAGATATTGATAATTTAGATTTTCCTTCTATCTTGTACCTATTTCTATTTAACAATTTTTTAAAGAATAAAAATTAACTTTTTTTTAATTGATTTTTTCCCCTAGATTCTCAACACAATTCTCCACCATAAAGATTTAAAGCTCAAAACTCCATAGTGCAAAAAATTAAAGTTAAAAAGGTTCAAAGCCGGATAATTTAGTCTAGCAATGTGTTGCAAAACTTGTTTTTTTCACTTTAAACACAATCTGTGAGTCCAAAAATTTTGAATATTTTTCCACACATCCTCATATTAGTTAGGTGTAAGATCTCACGGTTAGATGTCCAAAACAAACTTCCAATTTTTTTTACTCTTTGCTATAGAAATGGCAGTTTTGAGTGTTTTTTCACAGAAAAAAGGCGTTGGTCCTATAGGGGTTAAGAGCAGTCTATCTTAAGTCCATTTGCTTCTTCTATTTTTACTCAGCATAGAGGTTTTATAGATTTCTTGATGTTTTCAAATTGTAACTTGTTTTTTTTCCAATTCCACCATCTAACAATGAACTAAACAGCAATCCTCCTCAAACATTTTTGTAATACATTTATTATCAAAATAGAGTATTTTAATTTTAATTTTAATTTTAACTATCATTTTTGGAATGAATTACAACAACCAGTTTGTTTGGGCTACAAAAAATGTAAGGTAGGAGGTCCATAAAACGATCATCTAAGTGCTGAAAGTGCATTTGGGGGAGGTAAAACATCTTGAAATATTTTTCAATAAATATTTTTTGAAAGACAAGATTAAATGGCATCCGACCCAAGTTGTTTCATATTTTTTTGGAGCTTTGCGGAGTTAGTTGTGAAATTTTGAAGTTGAAATTTCATAGCGCTCCAAAAGTGGACACCTCCTAGAATGAACATTGTTTATACATTTTGATACATTAAAGAAAGCAAAATGTACCTATGCAACATGTTCGGTTCAAAATGCCCGGTTGGAGTTCAAGACTCCTACATTATCAAATATTTTTCCAATAGTTTAAAGGTTTGGAAGATGAGGTCTTTGTATTGTCCATTATCACATATATGCATTTTCAAAATCATGTTAGATATTAACAAATTAGTAATGATTGTATTCCTACATTTTTAATACGTGATCTTAAAATTTGTTAGATTAAATAAATAGAACACTTTGTGAAAACATCTGGTTTTTTAACCCTTAAGCACTCGGACATCCATATTCTTGGACAATAAACAAAGGGCTTGCATGCCTTGTTTAGTCCAACTAACTTCTCATTCATCCAGTGTAATACTTGAATCTTGAACAAACAACCTTCTTAAACTAAATTTTTTTTAAAGTTGTAAATTTGAGTAAGTTATGAGATGCATAAATTTTGCCAGAATTTTCTTGAAAAATGAACTTTGCATTTTGCAAAGCCATATACAAAACCTTTGTTTCTAATTTTCAAAATCTAGGTATTTTACAAAAAATTGTTGTTGAAAGTGTAACTTCAAAGAATTAGCTATGTAATGTTCAATTTTGACTGGATTTCAAATATTAACCTAAATATGTTTCAAACTATTCATTTGAAATTCCAAATAGTATTGAAGTGGTTTATATTGAGACTTCGAACATCCTCAAGTCATAATTCTTCAATAGCTTATTCAAATTATGAACAAACTAGTACAATTTAAAGCTAGTAGCATCCCGTTCTTCTTCTTGATGTTTTATTTGGATATTATTTTTTGAGTTTATAGTGGATTGCCCGAAGTAGGCTTTTGAATCATGTAGGGGTTAATATCCAAGGATCAACTGGTTAAAAAGGGTTAAATGAATATTTGCCTTGGTTTCTACAAAGTCATTGGAATGGATTTTTAACAAAATGAAACATGTGCACACTTCTTACAAAAACCTTTTGCCATTCGTTCATCAAGTATTTTTATCAAAAATTACGATCCCCAATTCATTTTCCAAGTAAGGTGAGCTAGCATGATGCCCAAATTTTTTCAAGAAAGTTTTGCTAGCATGTACAAACAACCTCTTCTAGTTCTAAAATTTGGTATTAGAATATAACTAACTTGATATGATACACAACGTTTGTTACAAAAATTGTGTGTGGTGCATATATGTCACTTTTAAGAAAGTCAAAGTTCCATAGCCAAAAAAATATTAGGTTCAAAATGTTAGATTTAGGTCTATTTCTAGTTCAAATGTTAAGTTTGTTAACTTCAAAATTATAATTAGAAATTTTAAAATTGTTTATTTCTCATAGTTTTTTAAATTGTTAACTTCTAAAAATCACAAACATCCATGTCTATAATCAATTTCAGAAGGAATTTTCAAATTTTTGTTTCAAAGTTTAAAAAAGAATGTCAATTAGTATTGTCAGTAGTGGATCAAATCATATGGATTCGACATACAAGTATTTTGCAATTTTTAACTAATCATCATCAAATTCTTTTTCTGAGTTGTATTTCATTTTACATCTTCTAAATTTTGGAGATTTAGACTACCCCATGGTCCTTACGGAGTTAAATATTAACCCTTAAAGGACCAAACTGCGTTTTTTTGGCAACATAGCAATTTTGCCCAGCTCACTACAAATGGATTTTTCATTATTTTTCTTTGAAATTTTTACACAACTTGTGTCCAAGGATTAGCTTTAAGGCCCAACAATTTTCATAACATTTGACTACATTGTTAAAAATTTATTGCATGATATGTGATTTTCTTTGAACTTCGGGCAGCTCGGGTAGCCCAAAAAACTTCTTTGAAAATCACATTTTGAGAAAATAAAAATTTGAAATTGGTTCTTTACAATTATATGTAAGTGGAAAGCTTTTAACCATTCCATTTGGATTAGTGAGATAAAAGTTATGAGGAGTCTTAGTTTGTGGGTAGGTATGGTTTTTAGAGACTCCATATTTACCCACAAACTAAAACTCCTCATAACTTTTAGCTCACTAATCCAAATGGAATGATTAAAATCTTTCCACTTACATATTATTGTAAAGAATCAATTTCAAATTTTTATTTTTTCAAAAAGTGATTTTCAAAGAAGTTTTTTGGGCTGCCCAGGCTGTCCAAAGTTCAAAGAAAATCACATATCATGCAATAACTTTTTAACATTGTAGTCAAATGTTATGAAAATTGTTTGGCCCGAAAGCTACTCCTTGGACACATGTTGTGTAAATATGTCAAAGAAAAATAATGAAAACTCCATTCGTAGTGAGCTGCCCAAAATTGCTATGTTGCCCCAAAACGTAGTTTGGTCCTTTAGTAGTTAACAAAATTAAAATTTTTATTGTTCTATGTTCTATGTATTATGTATTTTTATCGCACAAATAATTCCTCATCACACTACAAGAGAAAGGGGTGTTTTAAGTAGTGTCCTAGACATCATGTCTTTTAAGTAACGTCTTTTAAGTACGGTTTTAAGTAAAATTTTACTAAAAGGACTATCCTTTTAGTAAAATTTTACTTAAAACCATACTTAAAAGACGTTACTTAAAAGACATGATGTCTAGGACACTACTTAAAACACCCCTTTCTCTTGTAGTGTCATACAAGGTCAACCTTGAATCAAATAAAAGGACCATCTAGAATAGTACTTGAAGTGTTCTTGAGGATGGAAAATCTCAAGAGTTGGTTTAAATTTTTCCACTTGACGGAAAAAAGTAAGAGCTCACTTATAATTTAATAGTTATAATCAGAGTTTGAAAATCCGAATTCATATTCGGATTTAAAGAAACCAAATTTGCTAATAGATATTTTAAACTACAAGATCAAGCAAATGGTAATTAGTGATCAAGTTTCCACTTTGTAAAAAATCCCCTCCAAAAACTAGAAGCACTACTCTAGCCCTAAAACATTGTGGAGGACAATATGTGAATGGAAGATTTCCAAGTTATTGTAGARACAAATAATACACCTATTGATTCACTAATCTAATAAATTTTGGTTCACTACCTTGATGATAGACTTTGTTGTCTTTGGCTAGACAATTTCAAAATAAGCACATTCAATTGTAACACTTTCCATTCTCCAACACCAAAAAACGTTTTTTAAGAAAACAATTTTATGGCTTAAATCTCCACATATTTTCAAAAATATCTAATAAAAGGTGAGGAGTTATTTGAAGAAACCAATGAGGTTTGAATTTTTTTGKGATTCAATGGTTTTCACTAAAAGTGAATCTAATCATTAGTAGAAACATGGTCTAAGGTGCCATGTGTAGATCAATGAACCCCCCATGAAAAGACCCACATGGAAACTTAAACCACATGTGGATCTTCTCATACATTAGGAAAAATTTAAAGGCATTAGGAGAGTCTGTCTCAAGCTCGTTCCCAATGATGTGAATCAACCATTGTTGGTCAGAATAAAAATAATTTAAAAATTAAAACATTATAAAAACGTTACGATTTCTTTAAATTCTAAATCAAATAAATAAATAAAAATTTAAAATATTATTATTGATATAGCAATCTCCGAGCCACGTCAAATTGCTTATGTGGAAAAGTTCCCAGAGTTCCCAGAGTCCAAGAACTTGCAGTTTTCTAATAGCCTAAAAAGTCCTCTAATGAAGAGGTGTCATGTTAGTCTTCCACTACTAAAATTCCACTAATAAATGTCATGTATAGGATATTTTATGGTTTCAACTTTGAGTCTTTTGAAATATTGCCATTGCGTTGGGCATCACAAAACTATTTGGGTTGCATTTCTCTTGAGTTCCCAAATGATCTCACCGTCATTTGACCACTTGTACAATGGAACAAAAAAAAGTTGCATTCAAGGGAGGGGTCTAAGGTGGTATATATCCCCCAAAACCGCCACTTTTTGCTATTGTGCCTAATTGCCGATATTTGACTAGTCAAATTTTCATATTTTATTGTTGGCAAATGAAAAAAACTTATGAGCACCGCATGTAAATTGAAGTTATGAAAGGACAAACTCTTTTTTGGTAGATGTTCAATAATCGTTTCTTCAACATACATACATGCATGTTGATTTTGGAAATGTACACAAAATAATGATAGCGTTTTTTGAGCTTTTGACTTTTTAAGCAAATTCATGAAGTATTGTTCATCATTCTTATAGACCATAAATACGTGGCCCTCCAAGAATACATACACAAGGCAGAATATGTAAAATGCTTATTTCTTATAGGCACCATTTCTATATCTTTGCTCAATTAATTTTTTTCCTTCCGTAGTAATTTAGTTTCCATCTTTGCAAATAGAGTTGTAGCTGAAATACTTGAAATACAGTTGAGGCACCAATTGCCAACCACACCTAATACCCAACCTATAAGATGCGCTATTTCCAACTTTAGGCTAGAATCCAAGCTTGAAATGTTAGTTTTTTTTGTCATTTTCACGGTTGGGACAAATAAGGTTATGACATATGATTTGAAGTCGTGAGCAAGAAAGTAAGAAGTAAGAAGCAAGAAAGTAGGAAGTAGTGAGCGGAAAATCAATTCTAGAATGATAGGAATTAGGAGACTCTAGATATTGATTACTGGTTAGGAGTCATTTTTGGCTTTCAAATTTCAAATTAATTTCAATATTGGAAATAAAATTCTGAAATTTTTTCAATCCTTGTTTTTCCTATTTTCTTACACAAAAAAAATTCCCACAAGCTCACAGTCTTCACCATCTGCTCCAAAATTGCTTAAATGATCAGCTACCCTAAAAATTGGCTAGTAGGCCATTTTGACCTTGACAATGCATTAGGGGTTAAGTTAACCCCTAAAAGACCAAGGCACATTTTGGGCACAAATTGTAAAATATTGCCACTTTTYAGGGGCAACAAGAAAAAAGTGAAGAAAAAAAATTCTTTTAAACCATACAAATTTGTAGTATAGCAATGTGTGGGAAAAATTCCAAAAACTTTGACTGCATGGATTGAAAAATTTTCAAATTTGAAGTTGAAAAAAGTTTTTTTTAAGCTTGCCTGACAAGGCCAACATACTTTAATTCCTTCTAAAACAAGATCTTTACACTATACATGGTTATTTTTTTTTACATTTGCATCTTGTATTAGGTAAGTTACTTACATGCTAAATTTCAGAAGTAGAAAATGATTTTCGCACATGCTGCACAAAAAGTTGCCCGAGTTGCCTAAAGAATGCATGGCAACATGACTTTTGATTTGGACACCCGATTAAAAAAAAAATAATATTTACTCTAAAGGGGTGTATATTCACACCTTGTGTCTAAATTTAAAGGACATTCACTAAAAAATGACTTCATATGCACCTATTGAAGATTACAGCTTACATTCAACAGTCATTCGGTCTTTTAGGGCTTAAGTTAAGGTTGAAGCACCAGTGTCCAACCTCACCCTAATAGCCAACTTGTAAAGGTGCAATATTTCCAACCAAAGCTTGGAATGCATTTTTTTGGTCATTTTTGAGATTGAGACTAATAAGGCCAAGGTAAGCTAACCCCATCATTGCCTCTTTTTTTATCCCTAGGAAAAACACTAGAATTCTTTTATCTACCATGTATGACAAAATTTGCAAATTCTGAATTCATATTTGCAATTGAAGGCCCCAAATTAGCTAGGAGAGTGGAAGAAATACAAAATTGACACGGCTCAAAATATGGGGCAATTTACCTTTTGGCAGGGGCAGTGAAGGGATCAGTTTATCGTGGCCGACTAATAAGGTCCCAAATTAGTGAGTGAGAAAGTAGGGAATTAGTGAGCATGAAAGTAATTTTTGAATGATTGAGTAATTGCAAGATTTAAGACATTGGCTACTCGTTAAGAATACTTTTTGGCTCCCAAAATTCATAGTAATTTCAATTTTGAAAATTTTACAATCTTCAAATTTCCTATCTTTCTACATGGAAAAAAAAATTCCACCACCTCATACAACGCACAACTTGCTCCAAAATTGCTTAAATGATCGGGTATTAGTGCCTCAACCTAAGCTCATTTTTTTAGTTCTTTTAATTATTTACTTTTGGACACATTAAGATAGGAGCACCCAATGGCGTTCATGCACCTAATGGCGTCAATTTCTATGGTAGGTATTGATTCTAGAACATGTTAAATGTAGGTAGATTGTAGATAGCTTATATCATTTAGGTCCAAAAAAAAAAAACTATCTACAGTCTACGTACATTCATCATCTAAAATGACTGACAAGGCCAACATACTTTAATTCCTTCTAAAACAAGATCTTTACACTATACATGGTTATTTTTTTTTACATTTGCATCTTGTATTAGGTAAGTTACTTACATGCTAAATTTCAGAAGTAGAAAATGATTTTCGCACATGCTGCACAAAAAGTTGCCCGAGTTGCCTAAAGAATGCATGGCAACATGACTTTTGATTTGGACACCCGATTAAAAAAAAAATAATATTTACTCTAAAGGGGTGTATATTCACACCTTGTGTCTAAATTTAAAGGACATTCACTAAAAAATGACTTCATATGCACCTATTGAAGATTACAGCTTACATTCAACAGTCATTCGGTCTTTTAGGGCTTAAGTTAAGGTTGAAGCACCAGTGTCCAACCTCACCCTAATAGCCAACTTGTAAAGGTGCAATATTTCCAACCAAAGCTTGGAATGCATTTTTTTGGTCATTTTTGAGATTGAGACTAATAAGGCCAAGGTAAGCTAACCCCATCATTGCCTCTTTTTTTATCCCTAGGAAAAACACTAGAATTCTTTTATCTACCATGTATGACAAAATTTGCAAATTCTGAATTCATATTTGCAATTGAAGGCCCCAAATTAGCTAGGAGAGTGGAAGAAATACAAAATTGACACGGCTCAAAATATGGGGCAATTTACCTTTTGGCAGGGGCAGTGAAGGGATCAGTTTATCGTGGCCGACTAATAAGGTCCCAAATTAGTGAGTGAGAAAGTAGGGAATTAGTGAGCATGAAAGTAATTTTTGAATGATTGAGTAATTGCAAGATTTAAGACATTGGCTACTCGTTAAGAATACTTTTTGGCTCCCAAAATTCATAGTAATTTCAATTTTGAAAATTTTACAATCTTCAAATTTCCTATCTTTCTACATGGAAAAAAAAATTCCACCACCTCATACAACGCACAACTTGCTCCAAAATTGCTTAAATGATCGGGTATTAGTGCCTCAACCTAAGCTCATTTTTTTAGTTCTTTTAATTATTTACTTTTGGACACATTAAGATAGGAGCACCCAATGGCGTTCATGCACCTAATGGCGTCAATTTCTATGGTAGGTATTGATTCTAGAACATGTTAAATGTAGGTAGATTGTAGATAGCTTATATCATTTAGGTCCAAAAAAAAAAAACTATCTACAGTCTACGTACATTCATCATCTAAAATGACTGTCATGTGTAGAAACTAACGCCATTAGGTGCAAGGACGCCATTGGGTGCTCCTACCCTAGCTCATTTTGGAGTGTGCAAGAAGTCACACCARTTCCAGTTTCCATTATGATGGTGAGCTGGAAGTTGCCACTCTCTTTAGTTTTCTTTGACTTCAGTTGTTACCAATTAGATAATGGTTTGTGTGGAGCCCATTTCACCCAAGTGGCACATAAAAAAATTCCCCAAATTTATGGAGGTGTTGAAATTGACTCTTATGCCCAACCGTCAACTCTCAATTTAGAAATTTAGAAATTCRAGTGGATCATTGAAGGTTGACTTTAGAAATATTCTTGGAAGTTGTCTCCGGTCCTTTTATAGCATTCCACATTTCCATGGAGGACTTTTCTGCCTCCTAATATTTTTATGATTTATTCTCCAAAGCAGCAAAATTTAAAATCGCTGCCCTTCATAGGTGTTTCTGTGTATTGTGTCCTGGCCGCTTGCGGTGGGTGTGTATGTTAACCCTTTCACTCCCGCGGGTCTGAGAGGCTCATCATGTATTTCACCGTATTTTCAGTCAAGGGAGTATACAATAGGCTTTAGGTCCACAAAGAAAGGTTGTATTCAAGGCCAAAAAAATTCTACTTATACATATAGAAGTGAAGCACATTGTCCAATTGTCAAAACACTAAGTAAGAGAAAGCTCCAAACCTCATTACTTGAAAAGTATTGGCCGGTTCTAAACCAAGTTCTTTGTATAGCTTGGAGGAAATCCGTATCATTGGGAAGTGAGCCATGGCTATGCAGAACTAGTCAGGAACATCCAGGAAGAGCCACTCTGATGGAATTGATGGCCTCCGGTCATTTTCTCACCGGACCTTGCGGTGCATCTCATGTACATGTCAGATGGAGATTTCTCTAGCAATGTTTTAAAACCTAAATCTTTTTTTATTAGAATCTGAAGTGCTCATTAGAGAGTTTTACTAAGGGTGAATAGTGTTGCTATTAAATTTGTTGCTATAATTTATTGAATTTGGGATTTTTCAAGGCATCAAAATACTAATTCTTTTTAATGAAAAAATAGATCATTTCATGAAAATATATTTCACAAGAAAGTACAAGTCATCTTTAACCTCTGAAGGATTGTTGTCCCTTTGAAGGACAAATGGAATTTTGAGCTGGTACCTATGAGCTACATTTTCATAGTGATTTTTTGAAACTTTTGCTGAAGATAAAAAAAAACTAATAAGCTTTGTGGGAATATAAATTTTTTCACAATCAATGCCCGGGAATAAAAGTTATGACCAAATAAATCAAACATAGGGAGATTAGGCAACAAAAAAATTGCAAAAATTCAAGCACAACCATTTTGGAAATTTTTTCATAATGATCTGACCTAGTGAAGTGCAGCTGCCCGGTTTTTCGCAGGGCCAAAAAAAGGATTTTTGCCACTTCAAATGCCAATATCTTGCAATCTACATGGTGAAAATTTCTTAAATTTTTTCCACATATTCTCAAACTAGAGTACTTCAAGATCCTACGGTTACATGTGTCAAAAATGATATTTTTCAAAACTTTGGTACTTGTACTAGAAATGGCAGTTTTGAAGCATTTTTGGTGAGAACCTAGTCAAGGAACTTTAGGGGTTAAGGCATATACTTATATCATAGATTATCATTCTAAAATCAACAAGAGTCCTACATTTGGGTGGTATTAGGTCAACGGTTGGTATTGGGTTCGCCTACCTTATGCCTCTTGCAATGACATTTCGTTTCATTTGTGTAAAAAAAAAAACATTGTTGCCTGATTACCAATAAGGTGAGTAACCCAAAAGAGTTACAAAGTGGGTTGTGGGTAATTTGAAGGCTAACTAATAAATAGTGAATACAAGATTGCAAAGAGATGTGCAGAAAATGAAGTAATGCACAATCAATTTTCTAATTTGAACAAAAATGAGACCACAATAGGGGTACAAAGTTTTGAAAGTAGAGTGCTTAAAATCGCTCATAGGCAACATTGAAAAAGATGGGTCATATTCTAAATCTCCTCCTCCCAAGGTACTAGAAGTAAAAGACATGGAGGTGCAATCATGTTATTTATAATTAAAAAAATATGCAAGCTCGTAAATCCACAATTACATCTCTTCGTGTTTTCTGAATCATATGAAATAACATGAGGACTTACTAACATGATTTGTGATCTTTGATCTTTGAAATAATATAAGGATTTAATAACGAGAGCATATTTATATTAATCTCTAATCTCTAACAAACCTTTATGCATTATTGACTCCTTGTATCATTAAATCCTCATGTTCTGTGAGTTTAGAAGGTAGCCAAATGTTGTCCCAAAATGGCCAAAGCTTCTTTGGAGAACCGTGATGGATAATTGGATATGGAGGTGCAATTTTCAAGATACATTTACACCACTTTGGGGCTTATTCTAGATGGCGCTTTAAGGCACTGTGYGATTTTGGGGGTACCCACTATAGTAAGCAATGGTAAGCAAGCAATAGTTCCAAAGTTATGTGGTTAAGTGAAATATGTATCATCTCCTAAAGGTTTTTGCTAGTATGTTTTGACCAAAAATACTCCAAACCCATCATTTTTAGCATTAAAAAAAATTTAGGGGAAAAAAAATAATTTGAACACATGTAACCATAGGGTCTTGTGGTAAGTTGGTTTATGAAGAAGTGGAAAAAAAACTCAGAAATTTCCACCATGTGGATTGCAAGATATTAGCATTGAATTGACAAAGACCTTTTCTTTGGCTTTGCGAAAAATTGGGCAATTGTATTTCAGAAGGTCACATTTGTATGAAAACATTTGCATGTTGGTGGTGCTTCTTTGGATTCATTCTCCAAAACAAGTTGGCTACATGCTTGAAAATATTCAGACCATTTGGAATTGCACAACATATAGGATAAAAATATTAATTAGAAAAAATAGAGAATGATTCAATATACTAAATTGTTAAGAATTTAGCTATGAAATGGAAATGTGTCGATTCCAATGGTTGTAATGTTGTAATCAATAATCTACAACTAGCAGTTTTATTTTTTCAAAATATATTGAAAATTGAGTTAAATGAAGGACTTCAAAGTTTATTTTATTGAAATGGAATGATTCAAAACTTTCCACATATATATTCATTTAGAAATCCAATTTCAAATTTTTGCTTTTTACAAAAGTGATTTTTTAAGATTTTTTTTGAGTTGCCTAAGCTATTTGTACTTCAATGAAAACTACATATCATACAATAACTTTTTAATTATGTAGTCAAAAGTAATGAAAATTAAAGCTACTCCTCATGCACATGTTGTGCGGAAATTTCAAAGAAAAAAAATAAAAATTACATTTGTAATGAACCACCTAAAATGGCTATGTTGCCAAAGAAGACAGTTTGTTCCTTTAGGGGTTAAATATACTAGTGGCATGCTAGTTGGGGCGCATCATTATTAATCCCTAAAGGAACCACGGGAAGGATTGTTCCTTTTATTGGCCCCACCAAGGATAAATGAAAAAATTGCCCTCTATTTTGTGCCATGTAAATTTTGTATTGTTTCTCCTCTATTGGCTCGTTTGGAGCCACTAACTACTAAATTCATGTATAAGTTCAAAATTTGCAAATTTTCCTTCAAGCAATAATAARTAAATAAAAACTAGTATTTTTTTCCATGAGTAAAACACGGGACAATAAAGGGAGAAATTTTGCTTAGCCCTAGAAAACCAAGTAGCTGATCAACATATGCAAAATATCATAGGTAATTATGCACGAAGAAATTTAGTTGAATGTTCACAAAATTTAGACACAAAGTGTGATCATGTATACCCCTATATGTCTCCCTGTGCTAGGAACATAGTTTTTTTTTCAATCAAATGCCTGTATCAAAAGTTATGCTACCTTGAATTTTTTAGGTAGCCCTAGTTGCTTTGTGCAACATGTGCAAAACTCCTCCTCTACTTCTAAAATTTTGTAGGTGTGTGATATACATGATAGATAATGAAATATTTAAGAAAAATAAACATGTGTAGTATACAAATTTCACCTTAGGAGGTATGAAAGTCTCTTGGGCTTGTCAAGCCAAGGTTTGAATTTTCTTTTTTAAATTCAAACATTATAATCTTTCAAATCTTGTAGTAATGAAGTTTTTAAATTCTTTTTACACATTGTTGTATTAGTATAGTTCAAAATTATACTATTCAATTTTATTTATTTATAACTTYTTTATTTCATTTTTTCTCATTACTCTAAAAACGGACATTATTTAACACTTTTTGCTTGAAATGTGCCTCGCTCATTTAGAGGTTAGGAATTCATTTCCTATATGTAGATGAATGGTATATATAGTAGCAATATCATTATAATATTGTCACATTATATGATAATCAACTATAAGATCGTTCTAAAGATCATACAAAATGAGGTTTATTAAAAGTAACACATATTTATTATGGTAGAGGTACTTACAATCCGCGGCTTGTTTTGTTCCAAGTATTCAAAGCTACGTGTGAATCTACATTCATGTGCCTATCATGCTCTCTTTGAGGTTAATTCCTATAGGTCAAAGGGATTTCCCTTCAAAATCCTTTCCAAATTGTTATTTTGGAAATTAACGAGTAATTGTTATGTATAATTAATTTTTGAAAAATATGACCATGAGATCTTGATCTTTACTATCATARTAGTATATCATACGATGTTCAAAATGTTGACCTTTCAAATTTCAAAATACTTACAATCAAAGTACAATGTTTGATTAAAAAAGCATAATAATTTTGGAAGTAAAACATATTATGTCAAATGTTTCACAACTGTTGGAAAATAGTAAAAATTGCATTAAAAAATGAATCCTAAAAGTTATTTTTTCAAGAGCGTGCTTAGATTGCCCCCAAAACAAGATTGTCCATAACTTTCTCAATATTAGCCCAAATAGAATGAATCAAAGCTCTAGATGTAGACAAAAACACATTATTTGAGAAAAAAATTAAAAAGTTCAAAAATCCTTTTTTTTTTTTGTCTTTTTTTTGTTTTGTTTGACGAATTGTTTTCTGGACATAGGGTGGTATAACTTTTGGTCCCCGGGCCCCGATTGAAATAAAAACTACATTTTCAGAAAGCTAATGTGATTTCCTACCTTCAAAAAAAATTTCAAATAATAATGTCAAAAATTGAGGTCACACAAACCTGCCCGAAATCCCAAATGTTCCCCGTAGAGACTTTGGTCCTTTAGGGTTAACTAATCAAGTCCTTGTCTATTTGCACTACCCATGGAAAAAGTTTAAAAAATAATTATTGTTCATCCTCTTTRAATAAAATTTTYGCACCAAATATAGTTTCCTTCTATCATTGCAAATGACAAATAAAATTGGTTAGTACTTGTCAAATTTCAAAAGTAGGAGAGAATATTAGCACAAACTATTCAAAGTGGTCAACCCTACCCATGATTTTCAACCAACAAAATTATAATTATGAGTATCTAMTTGCACCCCACCCCATCCACCAAAGAACGAGAAAAGAGAATACTTTGTCTCTTTGCTTGTATCCAAATTTCTAATAAAAATCCATTCAAAATTGACTTTGTSGAAACTTGCCAAAATTCTTTGTGCCCCTAAAAATATTAACCAATGAAGTGCCACACCACATGGTAGCATTGAAATGAAAATATAATTATTTATTTTGCGTTGAATTTAWTGCACTACCAATATTAGGACCTCAATTTTATAATTTTATAATTTTAATCTCTTTTACACAAATGGAACGGAAATTCATTGCAAAGGAGATAAAATACAAGGCCTGCCAGCCACATGGACAGACACTTTTTTTTTTTTGAAACAAATGAAACGGGATGGACAGACACTTTTTTTTTTTTGAAACAAATGAAACGGGATGGACAGACACTTTGATTGCACTGGTCCGTCAATCAGTGTGGATGGACAGAGTAAGAGAAATCTATCCATCCGTCCGTCGTGCATTAGTTCATCCCTTAAAAAAGTGGCATCCATTTGGATGAAAAGCARCACACGGTATCCATTTGGATGAAAAGTAACCAGTGACCATTCATCCGTCTGAGTAAYAGTGAGCCTRAAGGAATTAAATGCCCTCCTTTGACTCAACCACAAAATCCTCCGACCTTTCCTCATCATGATTGGGATCATATATCCGTCCGTCTGCTTCTGCGAATGATAACTTTCATATTAAATGACCAATTGCCAACTGGATTGAAAGGGGTTGCACCAATCATACACCTGGGATAATATTTTTTTTCTTACCTTCAAGTCAACTAGGCTATTATTGTTACTGGTCTAGTAGATTTTTTTTCTGAGGGATCTGACGGTCTGCACCCCTAATGAGGATTGTTTCACACTACCATAGCTGTAGGCTACGGTCGGCGGAAAATAATTATTTTAAAGAAAGTCGGAAAAACCCGCGTCTTGATCGCGCTAGTAGAAAATTCAATTTTTTTGTTGATTTGGTCGCATTGATCCGGTCACATTTTGACAAAAATTTGTTGTGATGGGGTGCTTGCCAGAAAAGAAGGCCCAGCTCACTCACTAGACACGCCAAGTGAGGCCGACCCATCCCTCTTGGCTGGGTGCGCAATGGRGAGGCTCTTAGTTTCTCCTCCCTTGTAGGAGGGACGGGCAAAGTTCCCCAGCGAAGCTACAATGTCAAACAAGAAATTGTAGTGCTATGTGAACTCGATAAGTGAGGAGAGATCGAGTAAAAATTACATACGTAGTGTTTTTCTTCAAGTCGACCAATCTCCACCAATGGGCTTGTCCCCCGATATGGTGAATCAGCTTGAAATCCAAATTCTCCGTTCATCGAGGCTAGCAAGACAATTGGTGTTCACTTCTTGTCTTCTAGTGCTTTTTTCTGCCGGTCCAACTCACATGGCAAGAGGACCTTAGATTGATAGCTAAGAAGTTCAAAATAAAATAAAATAAAATAAAATAAAAATAACAAAGTGCAATGCAATCACCGGGGTAGTCAAGTACTACCGATCTCAATCTAACAATTTGACCATCTACCATCAAGAATTTTTTTGATAGAAAAATTAAAGATTTACTTCAATAATATTTAGAGAGAAATAATGGTAGAGTCTAGGGCGTTTTTGTACTAGAATTCATTGTTTGTCATCAATCATCAAAGGATATAGAATAATTTGAAGATAAGAGCTTGACTACTCATTGTCAAAATTAGGAATTGTATTCAAAGTAGAATTTTAGAACTCATTTTAGCATAGTAGAATAACCTTTTCTTCTAGTTGGTTTGAAATCTCAAATGTTTTTTTTGAGATGCAATTTAACTTGATTTTCCTCATTAACTTGGCTAAATATTTTTTTTAAAAGTTATTCCTCATTGTCTAAATGAACTCTAAAATTCTAGTTTTTAYACAATTTATGCTATTGAGTTCCTATTTGTTTTGATTTACATATTTCACATGGATTGTTTTACCTTCTACCACCCCACTTGTATAAACAACTTGACATCAAAAGATATATGCTGAAAACAATAGTAGCATTTTGGATTGCATCTRATTCATAAAAATTAGTTTCTTATGTGAAGGAGAATTTCTATCGTGTGGTTCTACTGATGTATTATTCTAAAGTTGATACATAATATTTAATATGATTTTTAAATTAATAAATATTGTAAGAAAATATGRAAGAAAATAATAGAAAAATCATAAATTTTATTTGTATAGAGATAATTACTTGCAATAAGACATTTCCTTAAATCGCTTTATGTTTCTAGGGGATGGGGTACAAGAGCRACAATAGCCATGACAAGGAGATTTTGCCAAGGGGCAAGGGCATCACTTCTTAAGGTAGTTTCTTCTAAAAGACACAATGTTCTARCTGCCACCCCTATTTAGAAATCAGTGACATGTTCCTTGAAATATTTATTATTGTCAATGATATGTTAGGTAGGCTTAAATGGTTGCTTTAAGAGCAAGCTACCATCACTAGTTGGGGTTATATTTTTTCTTTCAAATCAAGTATCCAAACTTTTGTTGTAAATGCYAATAGGAATTGAACTACAATCTTCATGGACTCAAATAAAATTCTACAAGTACAACACATTGGATTGTCATTTCGTGTAGTTTATAAAGATTTTGAATGTCTGAATTAGAGATTAGATGTAAGTCCTCAAGAAATTCACTAATAGAAACATGATTTGTGTAGACCAAAGTGTAGGTCCTAAAGCTTAGTCTAAGTGGACGATGTTTCTAGTAGTGTTTGAAGGTTGTGAATACCATATTTTTGTTATTAGGTTTCTAGATTGGATAAAGAAATAGATTTCAAAATTTTCAGTTCTCGTTACTTCATTTGAGCAAATTTTGGACTTTCACAAAAAAAAAATTCCTAAAGAGGCTTGATTTTGAATGTCTTTATGGATTTTATAATCTTCCTTTCTTGAGGCTAGCCRTCTTTTTCATGAGTTTTTAAATGATTTGGAGATTAAGTCTTCATAGAACATTCAAGCTTAACTTCATTTTTTCATCTTCAAGCAACATCTATCTAAGCTGAGATTTGAAATCCTAAAGAAATCTCTACATTTGTTGTCTCTAATAAATTTGCTTTAAAGAATTTTACTGGCAATCGAGTTTGGCCAAGTTAGAAGTAATATGCACCTTCAAAACTAAGATTTTAGAATTGTTTCTGCGAATACATTTTTTGAATTGCATTGTCTATTTGCACTAAATCCTTTAACGCCTAAAGCAACAAAGTTCGTTTGGGGACAAATGGGATTTCGGGCAGGTACCTAAGGTCTCATTTTTTGTCTTGATTTTTTGAATTTTTTTTTAAAGATAGAAAAATTGATCAACTTTGTGGTAACATGGATATTTTTCAATTGAAACCTGGTAACAAAAGTTACGCCCAAATAAGCTCAAAACAAGGGAGAGGGGGCAGCCAAAAAAAAATTCATTTTGATTTCAAATTTTTCAACTTTTACTTTTCATAGATTATATTTTTGCTTACATAGAAAGATCTGATTCATTCCATTTGGATTTGTTATGAGAAAGTTACGAACAATCTTGTTCGTAACAATCTAAGCATCTTTTTGAAAAAATAAGTTGTAGGATTTGTTTTTGAATGCCATTTTTACAATTTAAAAAAAAAAATGTTCCGCATGGTTTATTTTGCCTGCTAGAACAATCTCACCATTTAGATTAGTGTGTTTTTATTCCATCTTAAAGATTTTAATAATTTAGAATTTTTCTTCTATCCTGTAACTACTTCTATTCAACAATTTTTTAAAGAATAATAATTTAGCTTCTTTGTATTGATTTATTTTTTCCTAGACTCTCAATTCAATTCTCCACCACAAAGATTTTGAGCTGAAACTCTATTTGTGTAAAAAAACTAAAGTTAAGAAGGTTCAAAGTCAAATAATCTAGTCCCGCAGTGATCTGAAAAAATTGATTTTTCACTTTGAATGCAGATATCTTGCAATCTATTCAGTCAAAAAAATTGAAATTTTTACCACGTATTCTCATACTAATTTGGTATAAGATCCTACAATTAGATGTGCAAAAAAACAATTTTCAATTTTTTTTCACTCTGCTATAAAAATGGCAGTTTTGAATGTTTTTTTGCAAAAAAGAGGCCTCGGTCCTATAAGAGCTAAATTGAAAGTAGGTCTACACCTTACTTTGAACGAATTTAGGAAAACAGCAAGTGTGAATTACCTCCTTGTGATTATAGACAAATACATATAAGAAAATGCACAGGAAGGAGATGATTGTGGGAAAAAAATGCGTCAACGGAGGAGGGTGTAAACTACTACCACAAAATCAACAGAACATTTGAACATGTGGGATGAAAGTTGGATATTGGATGAAAAAGTTGTAATGCGTAATTATGCTGGAAAGAACGTGTAATCAGGCATGGGAATGGTTTACATTTTGAGAATCAAAGTCCATAACTATTGTGTTGTGTTGTGTATGTTAGAGAGAAACTAAAGGTTTCCTATACAACATGTCTCACAGGTCTAAGGTAGGTCCTAAAATGGAGCACATTCTAAAACCAATCATGCTCTGGAGGTACATTTTGCACTCTCCAATGTACAAGTAGTCTACATTTGAGGAGGTGGTCGGTTTTAAAGCCCATTACAATGCACTTTTCTGCAACTTCAAAAATTCATAACTAATTTCACAAAGCTCCAAAAAATATGAAACAACTTGGGTTAGATGCCAATTCCACTTGTATTTCAATAAAAATTTACTGAAAATTATTTCGAGGAATTTCACCTTGCCAAATTGAGCTTTAGCCCTTAGATGGGCGCTTTATGGACCTCCTACCTTAGTGCTTACAAGACGAACTCATTTCTTGAACAAACGCTCCTACATATTCTAAGTTAACCTAGGAAGGACGTCGCGGGCATGTAGTGTTCGATGGATGGTAGAGTATATTTCCGTGTGGGACAAAAGTGCAACTATTTATCCTCGGAATTTTGTGTGGAAAGGGGAGATCTTCTACAGTACTTTGACTTCAAATGAGTTCTTTTGAATTATTTAATACCAATTGTTCCCACGGTTTTAAAAATGATGATTTTCACAGGCCCCCCCCCCCCCCCGCATCCTTCTAGGGTTAATCTTAGATAAACTTGTGCCTTACTTTATCGAACCAACTGAAACTGCAAACTTGTGAATACATAACCACTCTAACAATAACAATTATCATTGTTCTTTATTTTTTATTTTTTATTATTTTATTATCATGACCCAAAACCACCATCGTCACTTAAGGTAGGAGCACCCAATGGTGTCAATATACCTAATAGTGTCATATTCTATGTAAGCCATTGATTTTAGAACATAAATGTAGGAAGACTACAAATAGCTTATCATTTAGGTCAAATAAAATAAGCTATCTGTGGTCTACCAGCATTTATGGTCTAAAATGACTACCATTTGTAGAAACATGACACCATTAGGTACACTGATGCCATTGGGTGCTCCTACCGGCCTTGTGTACTGTACATCTCCCAAATCAACATGCACGGCCTACATAGAAAACATGTTTTCTAAACATCTAGTAGCTAAAAAAACTTTGGCCCTTCCTAACTTTTGCATACGCTACCCAAATCTCGCGTTCTTTGGTGCGTTCGAACCTCACTTTTCGCTTGCCATCAAGAAAATCATTGAAACTTTGACCAGTCTGCAATGCAAGGTCACCAAAAGTGTTGGTTTTGGGAGGGGTGCCCCTGTTCAAAAGCTTATTTTATTACTGTCTCTACTAGACTAGCATCAGGCAGAACTTTCACAAGAATCAAAGGGAGCTTTGTTATGGAGATTGAAACTGATGTTTTTTTTAAAGTTAAATTCTCCTGTTCATTTTAATCCTAATTTCTTTTGTAAACTGATGTTATCTTATTACAGTGTGGTTCAGAATGAGGCAGGACGTTAAATCCTCCATTCAAAGTGGACCCAGCTGTGGACCTAGCAGGCTGGAATTACCCTTGGTAAAAATGCTAGAAATTTTTTTTTTTTCACATAAATTTTATTTTGCAAATTCTGAATTCATATTTGCAATTAGAGACCCCAACAAATTAGGTAGGAGAGGTCTAAACCGCACCCTAGACACGGCTCAAAATAGTTTTTTTTTTTTACTTTCACCTCCGGTGAATCCTTCTGGGCCCACTTCAAATGGAGGATTTAGCGTCCAGCCGGAATGAGCAGTATTCTACTTTTACCGCTTACAAAATCCCTGGTGGGTACAACCAGAGAAAGAGTACTGTAGTGTTCTGGAAGGCATCAGACGGACCCYGCCTGCACTGAGACGGGGACCATACTGTAGTACACTTTTAGCTAAAGTTACCTTACCTTACCTGCCATGGGGAAAGCGCCCGAGTGTCCCGGCGACGGGCGACGGGGACGATGGGCGACCCACTGTCCGGGAGGGTGGGGCCACGCACCTTTGAAATGGGACGGGGTGCAGACGAGTACGATGGACAACACATGGAATTAGCTTGTCTCTCAACATCGTCCACGCCTCCTTATCATTCTCATTCTTGCAAGGACCCAGAACAGAACTTCAGCAGCATAGACATGGCCAGGACAAACTGACCCCCTTATTGCCCCGTTTATTACCCTTGGAGAAAACACTAGATGATTTCATTTGCCACTTAAGGTAGATTGCTCTTAAAGTGACCATTTAAAAGCTGATTGCGTTTTCAAGCAAGCTAAACTCCTTGAAACAATTTTCACTAAATTTTCATGGGAAGAAAAAAGGAATTGGCATTGAACCCGAGTAGTTTTATATTTTTTGGACTTTCAAGGAATTAGTTACAAATGTTTGAAAGTTGTAATGTTGTAGTCACTGTAAGCAACCACCTCCTGAAATGTACACTACTAGTATATTAAAGAAACAAAAATGTACCCTTGCATCATGATCGGTTTTAGAGCATGGGCGCTTTAAGAGCAAACTACCTTATGATAAAATTTGCAAATTCTCAAGTCATATTTGCAATTAGAGGTCCCAAATTAGATAGGAGACGTGAAAAAATACAGAATTGAAACGACACCAAATACGGGGGCAATTTTTACATTAATCTTATGACGGGGCAATAAGGGGGTCAATTTGCTCTGGCCCATAGACATAAACATGGACCCGGTAACATTGACCATGCGCCGCAAGGATCCAATCTTATTAACCCTTAATTCCTAAACGCCCCAAAGGATTAAAAGTGTCCTTACAATCTAAAAGTCCAATTTAAAGTGCTGTAACTTTTGCATCCGATGTCCAATTTCAATAAAACTTGTTGGAAAATCTGCACTCATTCTTCTGGTTTGTGTGGTAAAATTTTAAATTCAATACAAGATGTACAGATATTTTGGTAGCCAATTGAAGTTCACAGGTTCAATTTGAGTTCACCAAACTGCATTTGATGGCTGCAACTTCGGGGCCTCGTGTCTCCTTCATCAAATGTTCGTTTTCGATCAAATTTTTTGGGTTATGTTATCCTTGAAGTCTAGATATTGTGGTAAAATTGATATGTCAATCCAAGTTGTTTTGAATGTTTGGGAGCAATTCAAAGTTCAAAATCTTGACGATTTTGGATTACATTGAACTTCATAGGCTAATATCTTCTTCATACAATGTCAGTTTATAATATATTTTTTTGTAAAAGTTGAGCGTACTAGTCTAGTTTGTATGGCTAAAATTTAATATCAATCCAAGCAGGTATGAGTAGATGAGAATCATTTTAGTCGAAGGAGGTTTGGCCATAAACGTATTTTCTGCAACTATTTTTTGACATTTCAAATCCATTTTGTAGAGATAATGAGTCTATTTAATGATATTTTCTTTCACAAATGTATTTGTATGCTAGTTTTGAAGCACTTTACAGTTTGAAGTTTTTTCATTTGATTAGGTTTCAAAATCAAATTTGACCTCCAAATGTGTTTCTAGGAAAATTTCAGCATCCTTTTTCAATACTAAAACATTATAATTTTGCAATCTATGCGGCCAGATGACTCCAAATTTGATTCACGTCATCTACAACGTGTTCACTACAAGATTATTAGCTGAGATTTCAATACCTTGGTGAAATTTAGACCTACAACACTTTGAAAGCAATAATGTTTTTAATTTTAAAAACACCTTAGGCTGTTGGGGGGGTAACCCCTAAATTTCCATGACTATTTTTTTACCAAAATGCACCTAAACTGCCATTTTTAGTACAAGTACCAAAATTTTCTAGCAAATACTTTTTTTGGCACATGTATCCGTAGGATCTTGTAGTACTCTAACTTGAGAACATATGATCAAAATTTCAGAAATTTCCACCAAGTGGATTGCAAGATATAAGCATTTAAATTCACTAAAATCATTTTTTTGCCCCTGCAAAAAACAAGGCAACTGCACTTCTCAAACTCATTTTTCTAAGGAAAAAAGACCCCAATGGTGGTGCTTCTTTGGATTCTCTATTCTAAACAAAGGGATCACATGCTTCAAAAATTTCAGATAATTTGGAAGTGTACAACTTAAAGGAAAAAATAGTAAGTAGACAGTAGTAGTGAATGATTCAAAATAGTGAGTTGTTAAGATATTAATTATGGGATTGAAAAATGCCAATCCCAATGGTTTCAATTTTGGAATAAACAATATACATCATATGGTTTAATTTTTCCAAAATATTGAAAATTGAGTAAGATAAAGGACTCTAAAGTTTATTTTAGAGTTGAGAATCCATTATTGCCCGCAAACAAAAAATTCTCATAACATTTGACTCATTGTTCAAAATGGAATGATTTGAAGTTTTCTACAAATGTGTAACTCTAGAAAACCAATTTCAAATTTTTGTTTCTGAAAAAAGTGATTTTTTCTAATATGCCCGGACTACCCATTTACAAAAAACCGTAACATATTAGGCCATAACTTTTTATTCATATTTCCAAATTTCATGAAATTTAGTGCACATGAAAGATATTTCTTTGTTCCCACCTTCTATCAAAATTTGGGCCAAAAATATGGAAATCTCCACGCACATGTGCCTGCCCAAAATTTCTATGTAGCCAGAAACGCATGTTGGTCCTTTGGAGGTTAACCTCTCAAGTCCTATTGTCCCCTCGGAGGACAAATTGGATTTCAGGGCAGGCTCTTGTGACCTTGTTTTTTTATGAAAATTTCTCATAAGATAGAAAAATTGATTAGCTTTATGGGAATATAATTTTTACTTCAATTGGTCCCCGGAAGCAAAAGTTATACCACAAAAAACCCAAAACTAAACTTGGTGGGCTGCAAACAAAGTTTTGCAAAACTTCAAAGTTAAATTTATTTATTTATTTATTTTTCTAAAACAATATATTTTTGTCTACATGTGAAGCTTTGATTCATTCTATTTGGACTAGTAATGAGAAAGTTATGAACAATCTTGTTTTTCAGGCAATCTAAGCATCTTCTTGAAAAAAAACTTATAGGCTTCAATTCTGAATGCAATTTTCACAATTTTTCAAAACAAATTGTTGGAAAAGGTGAAGTTTACTTTTGAGAACAATCTCAACATTGGAATTATTGTGTTTCAATCGCATCTTAGAGCTATTAACCATTTAGTTTTTTTTTCCAATCTTGGACTTACTTCTACGTAACAATTTTTTAAAGATTGAAAATCAAGTGTGTTTTTTTGAATGTTTTTTTCTACATTTTCAACTCAATTCTTCAACATAAAAAATTTTAAATTCAGATTCTACAGTGCAAAACATTTCGACAAATGGCGGTCAAAGTCATTTGAAATTGCAAACTAGTGTTCAAAAAAGTTTTCTTTTTCCACTTTGAATGCTAATATCTTCCAATCTATACGGTCAAACTTCATGAAATTTTTACCACATGATCCAAGACAAGTAAAGTACAAGATCTTATGGTTAGATTTTAATTTTTTTTAAAAATTGTTTTCTTGGGTGAATGCAACAAAAATGGTTAACCCGGTAAGGATGTGGCCCCCATGACCAAGGTAGTCACCAAAATCCTTCTATTATTGAACCAATAGGTGCATTCCAATGAGTGCTTGTTTAACAAAAATTTGCTCAAAAGCGATGAAATGGTTTTATAGGGAATATTGGCAAAATACTCTTGCTTTTCAATGGATGAAATAGCTCATTTGCTACCAAATATTGGGACGGTATCACTCTATTATGGATGAATGTACATTGTTTTAGATGAATAAATAAAATTTAATCCATAGATTGCAAGTTTCATCCATTTTCATGGATGTAAATAGCTTCATTCTTCCAATAATTATCCCTTTTTGTATTGCCTAAAATAAATGAAAAAACCCCTTGGTGCATTCTCTTTTTCTTTGATTAATAGTGAAGGCATCCATAGGACTGCTCTTTAGACTTACAGGATTAAGTAAGGTTGGACTATCCAAATGGTGAGCAATTTAGGGCGATGGAAATTTTTCCTGCGGAGAAAGCCATAGAAAATATTGAGATTGCAAAATTTTCAGAAGTTATTTATAAAATTGAAATCACTAAAATTTTGAGAATCTGACCACTCAAGAACAACTTTCCTACTCACTACTTCCTACTTTCTTGCTCACTAAGTTAGGAGCACAATCTATAACCATCCATGTATGCATTCCTTGATCGTATAATTTAAAGTGTCCCCCAAAGCACCTTGGACCCATTCCCATGCTTAATTGTGGTTGGTGAGTTCTAATTCTTTTAGTTATTGGTGTCAGAATCAAGACAACTTTACTAGGGTGCTTTAGGGATTTCTACTTTGAAAACTCATACAAAGTAGAAATTACATCCCTTGTCCAAAAATTACGCTTTTTAAATTCGTGATTTTCAATTGCTAATATTGCAGAATATTCTTTCTACAAAAAAGTTCCTCCAACTATACTGAATTGGTAGTAAGGATGGTTATAGATGCTCCGACCTTACTTCACAAACACTTGCCGACATGTGTCTTGAATTTATTAGTTCCAAGCTTCAATTCAATGGAAATATGGTTCAACCTTGGTTGGAATTGACTACACCCTACTACAACCTACAAGTTGGGTACAACTCCTTGTTTGGAAATGAATGGTTCCATTGTACGTGGACCAATGTTTGGAAAAATCAAACCATCAATTAGTTCATTATTAGCTAGTGGAATTGAGAAAATAATCGGTTGTAATTTGAATACACTGAGAATTAACTTAGTACGGAAATCTACAAAGTTTTAGTTTGGAATTTAAAAGCACCAAAAATAATAGATTTTGTACTTGAAAAAACTAGTTCCATGTTGGAATTAAAGGAAAATAGCTGGTAGAACTGAAAAATATTCCAAAAGTTGATTTAGATCCCTTGTAAACCTTGAAACCAAATTTTGGTTTTGAGGTTTGGGTCAAATTGATGTGGTTTGACTTGTTTGCACATGCACATTCAACTTTTTGATGCATGTTTTTGATAGAAGTAGGGAAATATAATTTGCTCCCACACTTGAGGTTAAATGTACTTAACTACTAAGAATTTAGTGTTGGTGACCTCAAAAATTCACTTTTTGTTAATTTTTGAAGGATCAGTGAGGGATCGGCTCTTAGCAATTTCTTGCCCCTTGAGTTTATAGCACTTCACGTTTTGCTTGTGGGCAATGTCACCAAAAAATTCTTTAAACCATAAGAATTGTGTTTTAACCCCTCAATGCCCAAGCTCCAACCATGCTTGAAAGCATCCTCCCTTTGCAAGTGTTAAAAATCCTCCTTTCAGTCAGTTATGAAGATCTCAACCGTATAATATTGTAGTGTGTATGTTGTAGATGTTGTGGACCAAATTTGGGGTCATTTGACCGTATAGATTGAAAGATTATAATGTTTTAGTCTTAAAAAAAGGTGCTGAAATCTTCTCAAAAACACATTTGGAGGTGAGATTTTATTTTTGAACCGACTCAAATGAAAAAACTTCAAGCTACAAAGTGATTCAAAACTACAATAAAACACTTTGGTGAAAAAAATATCATAAAAATGACTCATTGTGTCTGCAAGATGGATTTGAAATGTCAAAAAACAGTGAAAAAAGTAGCAAAAAATCACATTTGTGGCTGAACCTCCTTCTACTAAAATGCCTCTCAGTCACTCATAAAGTCTTGGATGGATACAAAATTTTAACCACACAAACTAGATTAGTAAGCGCAACTTTTCCGACAAAAATGATTGAAAAAGGATCATGTACAAAGAAGTTATGAGCCGCTGAAGTTCACTGAAATTCAAACATCTCGAGATTTTGAACTTTGAATTGCTCCCAAACATTCAAAAGAACTTGGATTGGCATGAAAATTTTACCACAATAACTAGACCTTTGTGGAAACAAAACCCAACAAATTTTATTGAAAACAACCATTTTATGAAAAAGATACAATCCCCCGAAGTTGTAGCCAACACAACGTAGTGTGCTGAACCTAAATTGAACCTGAGGATTTTGAATGACTTTTACAAACTCAATACGTTTTGGATTGATTTGAAAATTTTACCATAGAAACTAGACTAGTATGCGCAACTTTTCCAACAAGTTTTATTGAAATCGGACATTGGATGCAAAAGTTAGAGCGCTTCAAAGTGGACTGCCAGACAGGGTGAGGCCACTTTTGGGCCCCTTGGGCATTGAGGGGTTAAGGCTTTTGTTCAATTTTTTTCCCTCCACCTTCATAACGCTCTTGTACAACAACTTAAGGTAGGTGAACCCAATACCAACCGTCGACCTAATACCACTCAAATGTATAACCTTTGTTGATTTTAGAATCAAAATCCATGACATAGGTACATGCCTTAACTTCACAATAAGTTAAGTTAAGGCATGTATTACTGTCATAGATTCTCAATCTAGGATCAATGATAGCCCTACATTTGAGTGGTATTAGGTCAATGGTTGGTATTGGGTTCGCCTACCTCTTACAAGTTCAATTATTGAAAATTTCATATTTGGATTTATGATGAATTTATTGATGCTTTTTAGTTTATCATGTTTTGCTAGAGAATTATGGCAATTCAAGATATTCAACTTTTTGTGGATTTTACAAGTTCAAAATCTACAAGATATTTGCATTTTAGGAATTCTTTTAATAAGAATTGAGATACATGTTTAGTAAAGCAGAACATGTACAACTTCATGTACAACTTCATATACAATTTTTCACTAATTGTGATTGGGACCTATCCATTCTTGGTGCTAAGAAAGTAGTCTTTTGTTTATATTGGCTTTGTTTGCTCTTTATTCTAGTTAACTTCTAAACGTTTGCTAATTTGAAAGTGGATGTGCCTTGGTCAATCTTGGTTGCAACTTTCAAAACAATCATTTTTGACTTTTAATTTGAACCAAAAAATGAAGCTTGACAATTTTTGATTCTATTCAAGTTATGAAATTTTGAAAAATCCAAAGAGTGAAAGAATTATAGCAATTGCAAGCTATATAAGTTAGAATCCAAATTACCTAATATTAAATATATTTCATTTGCATTTTCTCTTTTCAATTTAAAATGRTTCAATTTAAAACTTATATGAACCATTCAAACCTTTGTTTGTAGTGAAACTTTCAAATTCTTCTAATTGATATTATATTAGTTTTCCTTTTTTTTTATCATTTATTTTATTTTTCCATCAAATAATTTTTAAGATAATAGAAAATTTATTTTTTACAAGTCGAAAATACTAAATTTTTAGATATTAATTATATAAGAAGATAAACTTAGCTTGATAGTGGAATTTGACTTGAGTAAAAGATATTAGCAAGGGTGTTTGGGTTGTAAGAAAATATATAATTCCTAAATAAATTTTTTCAACAATCCCAATTACTACTTGTAATTCTTAGAAAATTTCAAATTACTTGTATTTTTTGGTATATTTACTATTTGATTTTATCTTTTTGCTGCAAGAGTTATTACAATAATAACATTTCACAAAAAAAATTGGAGTTTTTCACAATGATAGACATTTCATATCGTTTGAAATAAGAATATAAAATTGATACTTCAACATAATTTAGAAGGCTAAATTTAGTGAAAACATGATGTTTGACCATTTTGCAATGGATCTGTTTTTAAGGGCTCAATGGACAACACGAGAAGAAACCCTGGATTTTTTGTAGTATCGAGGGTTGTCAAAATGGTGTTTTTATGTTTTCATGTTGTTTCATTGGATGTTATGGTGAACAAAAAACAGCTAGATGTCAACATAGATAATACAAAAATCAGTTCCAAAAAATCCGAGGTTGTCACCAAAAACGCGGGTTTCTTCTAGTGCAAGTATCCTTCAATATCTATATCATTGATTTTTTTTGAGTGGATTTATATCAAGTGTGATGATGGAAGCAGCTCATAAAATGGGGTTTGAATATTGATTTGTGAATTCAATGAGGAATTTAGATTTTCACCATGTGAGGATAAATATCCACTAGTTGGAAGTTTGTTCTTAACACAAATCTTAATTTGAAAAAGATGGGTCTATGACTATATTTTCAAACCTCAAGTTATTATCTCAATATGTTTTCATTTTTCAACTATATCTAAATGAATTTTTCATATTTATTTTTAAAAAATGTGATCATTTTTTTAATGTATTATTTTCCAAGTATTGTATTTTAAAGGAAATTCAATAATATATTTGGAGGTCATTTTAAATTTGGATGATTTTTGATGAATTTTTTTATTTTGAGTAATCAATGTTTCTTATCATTATCTTAGAATACATGTGAAAGTGCCATGCAATATAAATTTGAGAGGGATAGATTTGAGGGAGTCACCTGTAAAGAATTGTTTTCTTTCATAGGCTATATCTTCTTGAATTTATTTTTTTTAATATAAAAAATTTCTTCATATGTTTAATGCCATGCTTTTACAATCTTTGCATGGCTCATTTTGAAGAGAGCAAATTTTGCAAAAATAAGAAATAAGTGAATGATTCAATGTCATTGAGAACTTTTGCACATAGTTACTACAAGCTAATTGGCATGTAGAGAATGTCCCTCTTTCACAATATCATTCAACTTTTGTTTTGGCTTTAATGGTTTTCAATCCAAGGTAGTGTAGTCCATTGTCATCCATTTGGTTGTTGAATATATTTAGATTTATAATATTCTCAATTCTTTTTGCTAAATTATGGATGATAAAAAATATTCCGTACATATTTTTGTCAAATCATTTTTGTAAAAATAATAAGATATAGTCGGCTTCTCATTGTCAAACATATAGGCTAGGACATATTCTTTTTCTTTAGGATATGAACTTTTAACTCTTAAATTCCTACATTGTTTTGAAGTTAACTCCAAAGCGTCCCTATAAATGGTGGAAAAATGAGTGAATGCTTTGCCATGAGTACAATGCTTTGCCATGAGTACAAACTTCATGACTTTGTCCAATGAATTTTTGAAATTGTCATTTTGTAACACATTTCAAACCGTTTGAGTCTCCATTCCACACTCAACTTAACTCTTTGTAAAATTGAGAATTTTTTTATTATATTGAGTTGAAATAGAAGGAAAGTGGTTTGAATTGTGCATGCCATCTTTCTAAACTCATTCCTGAAAAGATCCTTACTCTGGTATGTCAAAGCATCACATCAACAACAATGAAAAAAAAGCTCGTCCTCCAAATTACCCACATCAACTTTCCATATTTCCTAGTTATTTTGAGCCCTTCAAACCACTTACCAAGACTAACTTTTGATAGAGATCTTCTAATGCATTCAACATCAATGATAGAATGTTATATCTTACCTTCAAAATAAAATGATTGGTTAACTATCTAGTTATTGCACTCTCCTAGAAAGTGTGATCGAGTCCCTTGAAATTGAAGTTTTGCACATGTAAGGTAAGTGTACCCATACCCAATCACTTAAGGGACTTTGTAGCAAATCATGAGCAGTATGAGGCAGTGCAAATTTTTTCCATGCAAAGCCAAGATAAAAAAATATGGGGATTGCAACTTTTTTGTAACTATATTTCCGAAATTGATTTTTTTCTAGAATTTTGGGAACCAAAAAAATGATTGCAGCCTATAGCCAAATGTCTTAACTCTTCCACTTCCATATCATTAAAGAACTATTTTCCACTCATTACCTCCTTCTTTCTTGCTCACTATTTTAAGACATGTGTCATGACCTCATTAGTCCCAATCTTAAAAAGACCTAAAAAAACAAACATTCCAAGCTTCAGTTGGAAATGTGATCCAATATGGGTTGGAAAACAATGCACCCTCCAACTTGAGTATGGGTCATGGTTGGCAATGCAGGTACACTTCTCTTAGAGAGATTGAGATTGTCAAAGCTATCATCTACAAGTGCATCATGGTCTACAAGAATTGTGATCAACCATGAAAAATTGACATGCCTACACAACTCCAACGCATGGGACAATATTTGCACTTGCGTGAAGCACACCCGCAACCTCCAAATTCCGGAGTCTATTGAGCGTATGCGCTAACCCCACATCATATCATTTTCATCTCGCCTTTGCCTGACAGCTGAATAACAAAACAATACACTTACGTTACTAATAAATTACGTTACTTTAAGTCAACACGAGTAACGGAGTCCATTAAATTCCATGGACAGACGCCCGATGCCATTTGATTGACAATGTGCCAAAAAGAGGTGTCCCACCTTCTGGTTTGCATTAGTACCCTCCTCTCTCCAAAAAATCATAGGCCGTTGATTTTTTCTTAAAATTTACTCCTCCCCTTCTCTGCCATTGATCTTGATACAAATACTAGGATACAAATATTGGGATACAAATACTGGGATACGGTATACTAGGATACGAATATTGGGATACAAATACTGGGATACGAATATTGGGATACGAATCCTTGGGTACAAATACTGGAATACAAGTACTAGGATATGGTAAGGATACGGATACAGAAATGAATACGAAAACCAGTTAACCCATATCGATTGTCATGTAAGTTCTGTTTTGAAAAATATAAGAGTGTGTGAGGGGGGATTGGGGTTTCCAAATTATTTTCACATTGGATTATTTTTCATAACCCCCCCAAATAAAATTGGAGGGGTTATGAAAAATAATCCAATCTGAAACTTTTTTGGTACATTGTTTTACACAATGTACCAAAAAGTGGCAGTAACTGCCTATCCCCCTATAATGAGCGCAAAACTGGCAGACGCAGAAACTCATGGACGGGTCGATGTCTCCCCGGGCAAAAAATGTCTCCCCTGGCAAAAATGAGCTACAAGTGTAAGTTAACTTAAGTTCGTCTGCGTTCAACACTGGCTTGTTTTCAGAGTGCCTGTTCCTTAGAATTGCAGCAAACTTAACATCCTGACAAACTGAATCCATCGCACCACAAGTAAGTTAAAAAAACTGGCGTAACTTAAGTTCAAGGAATCCTCTGTCCCTCTGCGAAAGAAGAAGCCGAGATTCGACGGCCCTGCAATCACCGTCCTGCTCCATCCACCCGTTTGTCTGAAGTTAATTCTCCTATTGAATTAATGCCGTAAGCGGGGTTTGGAAGGTAGCATTTGATGCGACTTGATGCCTATTTTTTTTGTCCAAAAGCTCTACGTAACTTGTACTTCACGTGTAAATTGTGCTAAGAGCATCTCCAACGGTGATCGGTAAATGGGGCACGTTATATGGTTTGTGGCACGCCCCAAGTGACTCCCGTGCCACGATAGAATTCTAGGCCCTGGTCAGTCGCTTTGATTTAGGGGGCAAAATTTGCCCCTAAGGAGCGATAGATCCCGATCCTTAGGCGTGGAATTATGAGGTGCATTTGGGCTTTCCATTTTTCTCTTGTAGGCATTCGGTATCTTCTCTGAGCCATTGGAAACAACAACCAAAAGTGCCACTTCTCATGTAGACTACCGTTGAAAGAATAGTCCCGGTTGCAACTGTTGGGTAAAACAAAGCTTCTCGTTGCACCATATCCTTTGCAAGGTCACTGTAGTGTGCTCGATTGCAATTGTTAGGGGCAAAACCAAGCTTCTGGCCACACCGTATCCTTAGCAAGGTCACTATAGTGTGCCCTGGTGGAGATGCTCTAGTAAGTATTCTATGAAGTGGTAGTTATATGTTATTTCTCCATGAGTTATAAATGTAGTAGGTTCGTGAGGTTATGTGTGAGGTATGTATTTAAGAAATGAACATTAGTAGTTTTTATTGTATATTTTAGGATGTCGATGCTTTTAGAGCCCGAGCACTTTACATACCTCTTGCCTTTTGACCCCTGAAGTCCCAAGGCCATTTTTTTGTCCAAAATGCACTCAATATTGCCAAAATTGTTGCATTCATCCAAAGAAACAATTTTGTATTTATTTTTAGAATCTAACCATAGGATCTTGTACTATACTTGTCTAAGATCTTGCGGTTTAAAATTCATGATGTTTGACTGTACCGATTATAAGATATTAGCATTTAAAGTAGAAGAACAAGTATTTTTCATGAAGATGCTCTAATTGCCCGCAAAATAAGAAGTTCCATAGTTTTCACATCACTTATCCAAATGGAATGAATCAAAGCTTCCCATTTAGACAAAAAAATAATCTATAATGAAAAAAATATAAAATTTATTTTTTCATTTTTTTGTGGATTTCTTTTGCTTCCCGGTCTCCCCGATTATGAGGTTATTGTGGCATAACTTTTGCTCTTGGGCACTGATTGAAATAAAAATTATATTTCCAAAAGTGTAATAAGATTTTTTTTATGTTATTACAAAGTTTCAAAAAGTTTCGCCAGTAATTGAGCCCATAGGAACCTGCCCAAAATCCATTTTGTCCTCCGTAGGGACAATGGGACTTTAGGGGTTAAATTATCATGAAGAATGCAACTTGCACAAATACTGTATATTTTAGGATGTGTATACTTTTAGAGCTCAAGAACTTTATAGACCTCCTACCTTTTAAATTATCATGAAGAATGCAATTCAAAGTTTGAGAATAAATATAAAAATAGAAGATACTTAATTTTCATTTTTTCATTTTCTTAAAGTGAAAGTAGGTACAACATACAAGGAAAAACTAATTGATTCTTAATATGTATATATGTGAAACTAAACTACACTAATTCCAATAGTGAGATTGTTCTAGCAAGCAAAATAAACCAATCTTATAAAAATTTGTTTTAAGAAAAGTGTAAAAATTGAGTTAAAATTGAATCTAATATGTTATTCCCTCAAGAAAATGCTATATATGATTTCTTGGAAAGCAAAATGTTCCATAACTTTCACATCACTAACCAAAAAAGAATGAATCAAAGCTTTCCATGTAGACAAAAATATGATCTATAGGAAACAAATTTTTAAAATTTCAATTTCAATTTTTTGTGAATTTCTTTTCTTGCACGACAAAGTGAATATTGTTCTTAATCCTTAAAGGACCAAGTGCACGTTCAAAACCCAAACATACGTATACTTGACTAAATACTTTTAGATTGTACCTCAAATACAATCTACTAGGGACATACAAGTTTATAGGAAATTTAATGAGGAAAATTCAATTAATTAGTTTCATTTTACAAAATAATTTGGTAGTTTTTATTTTCAAGTAAATGAAATTTGTATTGTAGTAATCCCAAATAACTAAATTATTATAGAAAGCTTAGTGCATTTTGTTATACTTCCATCATTCTTATACAAGGGTGTCTTCCAATATTGTTGATGTCCAATAGCTTTGATAGTAATTGTTGGATATGCTACCTTGCTCATTGAATATAATGAAGCAAAAGATGTTGCAGATTGTACATAAGAAATAGAAACCTCAACCCAATTGTCCCTTGAAATCCCATTTTGTCTTGATATTTTAGAATGATTTTTTGAAGATAGAAAACACCTTAATTCTATGGTTATATAATTTTTAATTTTAATGGTAGTAGAAAGAAAACTATGCCTTCCCAAGCTCAAATAGAGCTTGTGCAACTACCCCCCAAAAAATCACAATAAGTCAAAATAATTTTTTAAAGTTTTGGTTCTCATAGGAAATATTTTGTGTGCATGGGAAGATTTGATTCATTCTATTCGGATATGTGATGAAAAGTTATGGACAATTTATCTTGTCTTTAGGGCAATTTGAGCACCTTTTTGAAAAAGCAACTTACAATATTCATTTTTGAACTCAATTTCCAAGATTAGCAAAAAAAGTTCTCCATGGCTTAGTTCACTTGCTATTACGATGTCACCATTGGGATTACTGTATTTTAATTCAATCTTAAAGTTATCAATAGTATATTTCTTCCCTCAATCTTATATCTACTACTATGTAACAATGTTTTTAGAATGAAAGTCAAGTGTAAGTGCTTTAAATTTTTTGTAAAACTCCAATCCAAATCTTAAATATAAATTTTTCAGAATTSAGTATCAGTAGTGCAATACTATCAACCTAAGATCATTCAAAGTCTTGTAAGCTTGTCTCACGAGGTGTCAAAAACACCATTTTCATCACTTTAAATGGACCAATCTTATAATCCATGCAGCCAAAGCTTTTATTATGAATTTCGAGCATTCTTAGACTAGTCTTGCACAAGAATCTAAAGTTAGATTTGAAAAAAAAATATTAAAGTCTATTGCTCTTTGCAATAGAAATGGCAATTTAAGTGCTTTTTGATAAAGCAAAAATTAAAAAAACTTGGGACTATGGGTTATTAGAGCCCCCCAGTGAAAAACGAAAACTTAAGAAAGGGTATCTAAAATGCTAAACAAGTTAATTTAAGTATTGCACCTAGCACAAATTACACTAATTCACAATGATTCCATAATCATGTGAATTTGCAGGGCAAACAAATATGGCAATTCACTAATGCGGTAGTTTTTAGATAAATTCAATGTTGTTGTTCACACTGTCTTAGAACTGTCCCAAATACTTTAATCTTTATCTACCTATCATCTACCTTTTGTCTATTTCATCTACTTTCATTCAACTTTCRTATGAATGAGGGTTATGAGGTAAAACTGTAAAAGATATGAACTCAAGGATTTTGTTTAGCAAGTATTCAAAAATAAAATAACAACATCTTATTTGAAGCAAATTTACACTATTTTCAAGCCCCTTATTTTATAAACATTTTTCAAGAACTCCATGGATTAGGTGGTACAAAATTGTTACTAGGACAATATTCTTGACTTGCACGTTGATGAATAAAAAAATATGATGTTGGATTTGGAGCTTCCCTTTATCTAGAGCCCCCCCCCCATGTGGAACTTAATACAAATCATATGTTTGAGTACTTTTCCTAAACCATATTTGAATTACATATGAATTTTCAAAGATTTGGGGCATAGGCACTTGTATGCAACCATAGTTTTTTCAAAATTCATCCACTTCCAACTTGTAAAGAAATAAAAGGAAACAAAAGACAATGATTGGCGATTGTAATAAAAAAGATTCTCCATTCACGCAATGTTTAATGTGGTCCATTTAAGGATCACCTCACATCCATTCTACACCTATTGATAGGAACAATTTCAAACAGATGGGCACTTTTACAACACACCACTATAGTAAAGCCCACACCATCTAAATTCTCAAGAATAATGTAACATGCTCTAAAATCGTACAGGCTCTAAAATTGTACATGCTCTAAAACCACCCACATCTTCAAATGTATACTATATGTACATGTTGCTTCTTCAAATTTTATAACTAATTCCACAAAGATTTAAAAAATATGAAACAAGTTGGGTTATATGCCAATTCCACTTGTCTTTCAAAGAAAATTTACTAGAAACAATTCCAAAAAGCTTCGCCTCTCCAAAATTCAATTTAAGCTCTTCGGTGGGCAATTTTTGGACGTATTACCTTAGGCCGGGTTTAGACTAGGGTCTAGGACCAAGAAACTTTGAAAATCAAGCAATCCTATTGGTTGAGAGTGTGGACCCCACTGATTGAGAGCAACCCTATTGGTTGTGTGGTTTTCTGGACCCGGATCTGGACCCTAGTCTAAATCCCGCTTTAGTTTCAAACCATTGCAAACTTCCTTCTTCATTCAAATGCAACTCCGTATCCCTAAAAACCTATAAATTTGTACACGGCGGAACCCAAGTATCATTTAGGGTTATTGGCCATCCAAGCCACGGCGGGGAGTCAAAGAGATGAAAGGTGATGTTGTTTGTCCGAAATGACCCTAAACTACCCCGGGTGATGGCTCAAGTGGTAGGAACAAGTGAGTGCATCCATGAGGTTGCTGGTTCAATTCCCCATGGCAACATGCTCTCATGGTGATCTTGTTCATGTTCCTCCACTTGTGTCCTGACGGGGATGCCCGTGGTGTGTAATTCCGACAAAAAATCCGGTTGCCATGGTTGTGTCGTGTCAGTCCTGCAGCAACCTTCATAGGTTGTTTGTATCGCTGCAAACCTCATAGGTCATATGTTTCAAAAAAAAAAAAAAAAAAAGTGATGTTGCATTCTGAAAAGAGGAAAGTTGGGCTCCCAACAAGGTGGTGGAAATTGTCCTGCTTGACTTTCGATCTCTTTTGCATCAAAAGCAACAGTGAATAAGCTTCATCAGGCATCCACTTTGCCTTTGCCATGGCAACAGGATGCTTTGTACTATTCTCTCCTGGACTGGCCACATTCTCGGAAATTTTCTTCGGTCTTGGGGACTGGAAACTTGTTATTTACTATGGATGATCAAATTTGAAAAAAATGGGAATTCAGGTTTGGAATTATGATTTCAACAAATCACGCAGGTGGTGAGTGGGTGTTGAGGAAGGTACACCCCAAATCGCACCCTGCCTAAGACCGCCATCATCACTCTATGTACATCTGGCTCCCAACTATCAATATGTATGTGATTTGAAGAAATGATTTTGGAACTTTCTGCCCCCAAAAGTGGTGGTCTTTCATTACTTTTGCATATGGTATTCAATTGTTGCGTTCTTTGCTCTGTTGGAACCTCTTGCCACTTGACTACAAGAAAACATGAAAGTATGACTAATCTAATATTTATAATAACTAGGTGTAATCTCAAAGAAAAAGTRTCCGTTTTGGAGGTACCCACTAGGTTACATAGAATTTAGTGGCAATCCCATGATGGGAGTCACATATTTACATTTATCCACCCTAAAATACCAATATCCAATTTGTTTTTACTCGTTGCTATAGAAATGACACATTTCGCACACCTTTCCTTTTAAAAAAAAGAAATGACACTTCTCCTTATTTTTTCGCAAAAAAAATGGCCTTGGTCCTCCAGAGATTAAGTTCTGAAATGACAACCATCTGTACAGATTGACGCCATTGGATGCTCCTACCTTAGTATTGTAGTTTGCTCTTAAAGCAACCATTTAAGATCTGATTGCATTTTCAAAGAAGCTAAACTCCTTGAAACAATTTTCAATAAATTTTTAAAGGAAGAAAAAAGGAATTGGCATCTAATCCAAGTCATTTCATCATTTTTGGACCTTCAAGAAATTAGTTACAAATTTTTGAAGTTATAATGCAGTTGTGACCACCTCCTGAAATGAACATTGTTGGTACATTTAAGAAAGCAAAATGTACCTCTATATCATGGTTGCTTTTAGAGCATGGGCACTTTGGAGTCAATTACCTTACATGTTAGTCTTTGAGCTTGTTGAACTCCGCCTTGTGCCTCTTTCATTCCTCTTCAAGTCACAACAAATTGGTTCATCACCAATAACTTCACGGACTCCCTTGTGCAACGGTGGCTTTTGGTCTCAGTTATGTGAATCTATACTAATAGTGAAATTAGGTTGGCTTTACAATCGGGTTGCCTTACCCCAAGAAAGTTACTCTATGAGCCATCAAAGTCAACAAAAATATCTACAAATACTTCCATTTGTACACATGGAGGTTTATGAATTCCAACTCAACCAATAATTATTTAATTCAAAAATAATGCATTCTTGTTAAGTAACAACAAATATTTATATAGTGTAGAATGTCGAGAAATTAGTGAGGGTCAACCTAATTTCACTATTCAGTATACACAAACATATGCATGTGATTTGGCGCATGGAAGCAACAGAGGTCAAAACTGAGTGATATAAACATGAGCAGGTCACTCACTATAAATGGACTGGGCCTCAAGGGAGTTTGAGATCCTCTCTAATTTTGGTCACACTAATTATCACACTCCAAGAGSRGGGCCCTTMTTGACAATTTGACATTGACTTTGGAGCAAGAGTTGTATGATAGTTCAAACGAAGTTTAGGTGCATTTTGGGTGCCATTGAGGTTGCTTGAGGAATGAGGAGACTGACAACAACAACAAYCAATGACTTTTATGCCAAAAAATTTAGGACTTTTTCRTGCAAGYTTCAGTGAAGTGATGATGCTATGTAAGTTAGGAATTCAGGATGAAATCCCCAAGAATCCAGGATCAAAAACATGTTTRAAAAATATGAATGGGATATCGTTTTTTATTCATGAAAAAACTACAGTAGTATGCCTTGCACCCTTGTCACAGTATAAGGGAGAGGCACCCAATGGTGTCCATGTACCCAATGCCATCCCTTTTTATGTCAGGCATTCATTCTAGAACACAAATGTAGTGGTACTGAAGACCGCTTAAAATTTTAGGTCAAAGAAATAAGCCATGTACCGCCTACGTACATTTATGACCTGAAATGATGATGTCTTGTAGATTTGGATGGCATTGGGTACAAGGACACCATTTGGTGCCTTTCCCTTATTAAAAGAAAAGTTAGAAGAATATGATATTTCAATTTATAATTCAAAACTTCAATGTCTTTTTGTGGTGAGTTGGAATGCCATGAAACAAAGTTTGTGCACCTCTCCTTGCTTGAGGGCTTTTCAACAGGACCAAGAACGCGTCCAAGGAACACACGGTCCAAGAGATCTCACTATAACAAATAAAAAAACAAAACGAACAACCGCATTTAACCTTTAAAATTTTTTAAGACATTCTCAAGGTGTTTTAGATCTTAATTTGGTAAGCTACAAAGAGTTGAAGCTTAAAGTAAGATGAGTCATTCTCAGGCAAAAATATTTATATAATCTTGTAGTAAATCAAGTCCTTATCATCTTTACAAAGTTTGGTTTCAATTAAAGTCATAGAGTGCAAGATTATAATGTAAAAGTGAAGGGTACTATAAGAAAATCAATGTTTTCGCATAACATTATAGTGAAGGGTACTTTAAGAAATTGTGCTTTGACTAGCTCTTTTTGGACACACAACAATTTAGAAAGTTGGCATCCTATGCTCATTCTCAAGGTATCTGAGTTTCCACATGCATGGAAAAAAATCTTGTATTTTTAGGACCAAAAATAAGTTTAAAAATGGTCTTGCAATAGTGAACATTAAATTTGTAAATTTTACAAATCATGAGATAAATAAAGATTTKTCACTAAACTCAAGTCAAAATTCAAGATCAAACATGGTAGAATGAAAGAATACAGCAAGAAAAAACATACAATAGGAAAAAAATTGAAAAATGGCTGAAATCCAAGTGCAAGATGTGTATTCCAATAGTTGTTTATATATACATATCTAGTAGAGTCAAAAATAGAGGAAAGGCAGTGCAACTCCAAATTTCATCTACTATTAAACAACTCATTCAMAATGGGGCATAAACAATCTAGGCTAAGATGATCTTAGAATTCCAAGCGTCATTATTGTCCAATTCATTACTCTTCCATGATGTTCCTTACAAAGCTTACCACACAAATGCTTCTAAAAATGTGTCATAGTCTTCAATCGCCTCTCTCCCATCTCAAAGGTTTGATTGAGCTTTGCTAACACTAGGCGGCATAGTTATGCCACCTTGCCCGCCTAGAAACACATACCTTCACCTCATTGGCCAAAATTCCCCCATTTGATGACTCTTTTCAACAACTTCCAGACCACCATTGCTTGGGAAAATTTTGCAAATTTAATAGTGGATCCTCTTCTACATGTGCATACACCACTTAATAGCTAACTTGATTCTCTTAAGAATAAGCCTAAATTCAAGTGACTCTCCACATTTCTAAGCCCCAAAATGGACATTCTAAGATGGATTGATCCATTATGGTTGCTCAAAATTTTCAGGATTAAGATATAATTGAACATCCATCCAAATTAGAATGATACCTATTTAAGGACTTCAAAACGTACTAGCCAACAAATTCATTCATCTACTCAAAATTTCAAAAAATATTTGCATGGCTTCACAACATTCTTGAGTAATTGAAAATGCAATTCACCTTCATTTGCTATTGCGGTAGCTTGAAAAGCTACACTTGCATTGCGATCCAATGCTTTATTAACTCTAAATCAAAGGAGAGGAGGATTTCTTATAATAAAATGCAATTTAAAATAATAATTCAGTTGATGAATCTCAAATATAATTCATATGGATTGATCAACTAGTTTCTAAACCGATATTTTTCCAATAAAATTTGAAGTCAAAACTTGAGAATTTCTTTTGAAATTGATGCTTAAGTGAATATTTGTGATTTTCAAAAGTACTTTTTTCTTTAAGATTCAAATGTTAATTTCTAAATATATAATTTTTTAAAGAATTTTATTTCATTTTCGTATTCAATTTATTTCTATTGATTGGGTCATTTTTCAAATAAAGAATTTACTTTGGAGGGCCAAGCCTATCCTTATGTTCTAGAAGAGAGGGTTCTCCACCATGTGGGAGTTGTCTCCCAATGAATCATTAATCATATGGCTCAGATGACAATCATCTTTACTTTGAAGCTTCCCCAATGAATCCCCCAAGGGATCCACAAGGGAAGTTTTGAAAGGACTTGGTGCATAATTTTATAAACTTACAATATTCTAGAAAATGAGAATCTTAACATTTTTTTGGTAAAACATAGTCACAATCCTTCAACGGGTCCAATCTCGATCTATTAAAACATCAATATGAGTCCAAAGGTTCAAAGTTCAAACGTTTGTTTGAAGATCACTACATCCCTAAGCCATGGAGCTAAGACCGTACTTCTCACAACCAAGGTAGTTGTCCATATACTCGGATTATTGAACTCAATGGATGCATTCTATGTTTCCATAGTTTTCGCTCAAGAAGTCATCCATTCAAACTTTTAAGGTTTGCAACACTCATCTAGGATTACTACAATAAAACTTCTAATAATCCTCACTCCTAGAACTAATAATAAAACTTTCCACCGCAATGATTCAAACCGGTCGAGACCTAGTCCACATACAAACAACACGAGAACAAATGACACTCTCTAAATCTTATAACCACTTTGTAGGAATGTGTCAAACAACTCTGGGCGCCTTGACTTATTAAAAGTTGTAACAATTTCACCACATCTAACTTAAATCCTAAAGGACCAAGTTGTGTTTTTGGCAACGTAGAAATTTTGGACAACTCACTAAAAATGGAGATTTTTATTTTTTTCTTTGAAATTTTCTTACAACATGGGGACGAGGTTTTTCCTTAAGGCCCAACAAATGTCATAACGGTTTGACTATGTGGTTAAAAAAATTATTATATAATATGTAGTTTGTTTCATCAGCCAAGCAATTTGGGCATACCATGTTCATTGATGAGATGAAAGTTATGAAGAATCCTAGTTTGCAGGTGGTTATGAATTCTCTACTCTAAAATTAACCTTTATAAACTTCATTCAACTCAATTTTTAATATTTTTTGAAAATAAAATAAAATCATAGGATGTAGATTGTTTATCATTCCTTCTAATCCTTCTAATCCCTGTGTCTTCTTTGTGTTCACAAAAAAAATATGTTTTTTTAGAAACATAGGTAGTACAACATTACAACCATTGGGATTGGTATTTTTTGATTCCATAACTAAATTCTTGCCAATTTAGTATTTTGAATCATTTTCTACTTCTTTCTATTTACTATTTTCTACCTATAGGTTGTACAATTCCAATGGTCTAAAAAATTTCAAGCATGTAGCTTACTTGCCTTAAAACCAAAGAAGCACCACCAACATGGACATTTTTTCATACAAATACGGCCTTGTGAAGTGTTGCTAATTCACCTCAATTCAAACCCTAATATCTTGCAATCCACATGGTGGAAATTTTTGAAATTTTTCCCATATGTTCTCAAGCTAGTGTACTACAAGATCTTACAGCTATATGTATCCATTTCAAAAAATATATTTTTCAAATTTGGTACTTATACTAGAAATGGTAGGATTAAAGCATTTTTGGTGAAAACATAGTCAAGGAGTTTCATGGTTAWTCCTTGAAGGATGAGTTGGTGACTATGAAAATTATCTTGGATTTTAGTATCGTGTGAATCAATTGTTCAAAGAAAATCCACGAGCCTTCATTGGAAGTCAAACTACTTTAGAAAACCTCCCCTTTTCACAACAAAATTCCGAGGATGAATAGTTGCACGTCTACATGAGAAAAGTACCCCCTATTGAAACAATACTGTTTTAATGAGTTCTCAGTCCAACTTTGAAAGTACATTGTTGTAGTACAACAACAATATCGTTTTAATGGATAAAAAACAACCATGGCATCCATTAACCCCTCAACGCCCAAGGGGACGAAAACTGTCCTCACATAATCTGGCAGTTCACTTTGAAGCGCTCTAACATTTGCATCCAATGTCCAATTTCAATAAAACTTGTTGTAAAGGTTGTGTATACAAGTCTAGTTTCTATGGTAAAATTTTCAGATCAATCCAAGACGTATTGRGTTTGTGAAAGTCATTCGAAGTTCTCAGGTTCAATTTAGGTTCAGCACAGTGCATTGTGATGGCTGCAAGTTCGGGGGATTGTATCTTTTTCATAAAATGTTTGTTTTCAATCAAATTTGTTGGGTTTTGTTCCCATTAAGTTCTAGTTATTGTGGCGAAAGTTTCATGCCATTCCAAATTGTTTTGAATGTTTGGGAGCAATTCAAAGTTCAAAATCCAATTTTTTTTGCATTTCAGTGAACTTTGGCGGCTCACAACTACTTTGTCTTTGATCCTTTTTCAATAATTTTTTCTGGAAAAGTTGAGCTCATCAATCTAGTTTGTGTGGTCAAAATTTCATATCCATCCAAGACTGTATGAGTGACTAAGAGGCATTTTAGTAGAATGAGGTCTAGCCACAGATGTGATTTTTTTTCTACTTTTTTCATTGTTTTTTGACATTTCAAATCCATTTTGTAGACACAATGAGTCATTTCTATGATATTTTTTCCACCAAAGCGTTTATATATTGGTTTTGAATCACTTGGTATTGTAGTTTAAAGTTTATTTGTTTTAGTCAGTTTAAAAATTAAATTTCACCTCCAAATGTGTGTTTAAGAAAATTTCAGCACCTTTTTTCAACACTAAAACATTATAATATTTAAATCTACACAGTCAAATGACTCCAAATTTGTCCCACAACATCTACAACATGCACACTACAATATTGTACGGTTGAGATCTTCATAACTGACTAAAAGTGAGACTTTTCACACTTGCAAAGGGAGGATGCTTTCAAACATAGTTGGACCTTGGGTCAGCATTGCATAACATTCTTAACCTTCATTGGGGGGGTCCTTTTTGCTCCTCAAAATCTGGCCCCCCCCAAACCAATCAAACTAATTGTCAGTCTGATACCCACTCTCTCCCAACCTGCCAGCCAATGGATTATAACCTTGTTTCTCCCCCCAGGTATCTAGGAGGGCATTATACCTCCAGCTGGGGGAGGACCAAAGGCCAGTGAAGAATGTTATGTGAGGGGTTAAAGGTTAATAGTCATATATGCAGTGAGTAAATTCATGTGAGACCGGCGTGACATGTCCTAAAAAAAAAAGTGAAACTTCAAATGCCACTCCAATAATCTAAAAACTGAAGCGGTGGCACCCTAGGAACCCTGAGATTAGATTTTGTTATTGTTGACCAAGGGGGCCGACTCCCTAGTCTAGTGGGCAAATCCTGTGTTAACAATACCTTTAATAATAAGATGCGTTATTTTTCAATTTTTTTTTTTGACTCAATAAGATGCGTTATGAAGACTCCTACTGCGAATGTCAAAGCGCGGGACCTACCCAGTACCCACCCAGCCAGAGAAGGACCTGGCCCTGAGATCTAGCCCCGGCCGAGCCCTAATTTAGAGGGCAAATGACCCAATGGGAGCCATTGAGCCAATATAGTAGAACCTCCCTAAGTTGTCCCTCTATAAGTCACAATTTAAATCTCTACTAAGGTAGGCGAACCCAATACCAACAATTGATCTAATACCACCGAAATATAGGACTGTCATTGATTTTAGAGTGAGAATCTATGACAGTGATACGTACTTTAACTTCACTTATTGTGAAGTTAAGGCATGTACTTATGTCACGGATTCTCATTCTAGAATCAACAAGAGTCCTACATTTGAGTGGTATTAGGCCAATGGTTGGTATTGGGTTCGCCTACCTTAGTATGCCCTCTATCATTGCCACATGCAAAGAAAAAGAAAAAGTAATTTTCTTAATTTTTTATCCATTAAAACTTTGAAAATCAATAACTTTCACCCCGTAGATTGGAATGCCACAAAACCAAGCCCGTGCACCCCTTCTTGCCGAGGGCTTTCCAATGGTACCAAGCACGCCACCGGCGGATGCAAGATCTAGGAGATCTCAACGTAAAAAACAAACAACACGATTTAAATGATAGACTAGTGTGCCCTGTGCCATTGCCACACGTAAAATTAAAGTAAAAGTAATTTTCTAATTTTTGGATGCATTAATAATTTCGAAATTCAATAACTTTCAACCCGTAGGTTGGAACACCACAAAACCAAGCCGGTGCACCCCTCCTCGCCGAGAGCTTTCCAACGGTAGCAAGCACACCACCGGGGGACGCATGGTCCGGGAGATCTCAATGTAACAAACAAAACAAACAAACAAACAAACTGATTTAAAGGATAGACTAGTGTGCCTTGTGCCACAAGAATAATCAAAGTAAAAGTCGTTTTCTAATTTTTGGGTTCATAAAAACTTTGAAATTCAATAACTTTCACCCGGTAGATTGAAACGCCACGAAACCAAGCCCGCGTACCCTTCCTCGCCGAGAGCTTTCCGACAGTATCAAGCACGCCACCGGCGGACGCTCGATTTGGGAGATCTCAACTTAACAAACAAACAAACAAATAGCCTAATTTAACCCTTAAAGTCCCATTGGACATCCCCTTAGGGGACAATTTGGATTTTAGGCAGGTTATTGTGACCTTGATTTTTTATGAAACTTTTTGAAATTTTCTCATAAGGTAGAAAAACTGATTAACTTTGTGTGAATACAATTTTTATTTTGATTGGTGCCCGAGAGCAAAAGTTATACAACAAAAACCCAAGAACTGAACTCGGCGAGCAGCAAAATAAATTTTGCAAGAATTCAAAATTAAATTTTTAATTTTTTTTTCTAAAATAAAGTATTTTTGTCTACATGTGAAGCTTTGATTCATTCTATTTGGACTAATAATGAGAAAGTCATGGACAATCTTATTTTTCGGGAAATCTAAGGATCTTCTTGAAAAAAACTCATAATTATAGGATTCATTTCTGAATGCAATTTTCACAATTTTTCAAAAAACATTGTTGGACAAGGTGAAGTTTACTTTCTTAAACAATCTCACCATTGGGATTATTGTATTTCAATCCCATCTTAGAGCTATTAACCATTTAGTTGTTCCTTCAAGTGTTTTTTTTCTAGACTATCAACTCAATTCTTCAACATAAAACATTTTAAATTCAAAGTTTGCAATGCAAAAACATTTGACAAATGACAGTCAAAGTCATGTGAAATTGCAGTCTACTGTTCAAAAAAGTTTTCTTTTTCAACTTTGAATGCTAATATCTTTCAATCTATACGGTCAAACTTCATAAAAGTTTTACCACATGATTTAAGACAAGTGAAGTATAAGATCCTATGGTTAGATTTCGGGAATAATTCTATTTTTGTTTTCTTGGATGAATGCAACAAAAATAGTAGTTTTCAGTGGTTTTTGATAGAAAAATGGCCTTCGGACTTCAGGGGCTAAAGGATAGATAAGCCATTGTCTAAGGGCAGTCTCCAATTGGACCACATTACAGTACGGGACAACTCTCAATCATCCCTCCTTTCTGCCATTCAAAATAATTCTATTAAATTTAGAATATAAATGACGTTTTGTTGTCTTACATTATAAACATTCAATTCTTATGCAATTCCAATCAAACATAACAAATTTGGATTTCAAAGAAGAAAAAAAAAACTATTTTTGGTAAATTACTTCATTAAAAATTCATAGTTTTACATGATAATTGATTGAGAACCATAGATGATGAATTTTTTTGATTTGATAGCTTAAACATGTAGGAAACATCCATACTCACATCCTTMTATTAATAASCATCTTCAAAAAGTTTYAAAATTTCCTCACAAAGGTTTCAAAAGTTGGAGTAACAATGTCCAAATTTTGAAAAATAGGTATCTCTTAGTTGTAATTAAATTTTGCTATTTGACCTTCACATTGTTACTAAATTATACATTTGACCATGAAGGTATAGTTGCTTTTTCCAAAATCTAATTACATTGAAGAAATATCTATTTTTCAAAACTCGGACATTTTCATTGCAACTTTTGAAATCATTGTGAGGAAATTCTAAAACTTTTTAGAGATGCGTATCGAAGGAATGATGTGCTTACAGATATTTCCCACATGTTGCCACAATTGAATTTAAAGAATTCATCATCAACCTTTATCAATGAATTATCGTGTAAAATCATTCAAATATAATGAAACAATTCACCTGAAATAGAGTTTTAGTTTTTTGGAACCCAAATTTGATACGCTTGATTGAAATTGCATAAGAACTGAATGATAATTAAGCAACACAAAAGAAATTAATTATATAATACACTCTACAATTTTCTTTGGAATGGCAAAATAGGGGGACGATTGAAAGTTGTCGAGTACTGTACAAAAGTTACAACTACATAAGACCTTCTACAAGCCAATAATCCTTTGTAAGTCAATATGTTAGACCAGTCCCGGACCTATTGGGTTAAAAAGATTGTACTGTAACACTTAATCCGTGATTATGAGGCTCATGGATTTGGTAGGGAGGATTGATGCCCTTATTGTTGCCTTCTCAATATGGAAATGTAAAAGTTGTCCCTCCAATTATTTAGGACCGCAAGAATTTCGCATTTCTTCACTTCCCCTACAGTAGTTAATTATAACTTTGTTAACCATTGTTTGGGGGGCCTTTGGCTTCTTGTAGAAGCAAGAGCCCCTAGCTGTGCAACATCTAAAGTTACAAATCCATTACTTGCTGTAGCCAATCTGCTTCGTGGAGTAGCACTTAGCACCAATCAGCCAATCGTCTCTTCTGTATTATAATTGAAGTTCTAGTCGAGCATCTCGAGGGGGAATAATCCCTCCTTTGACAAGCTAGGAAGGAGACCCCTTTCAACAAAGTCATGAATTTAGGGCCTATGACAAGGCCTATGATTGTAGATAGGAATTCAAAATATGAAAATTTTATCACAAGTGGCAAATAAAACAATTTGGTGAGATAAAAAATGGGGCAATGAGGGGGTCAATCCTCCCTGGCCAGACACCTTTCTACACTAAATATGAGTATTAACGGGACTTATTGTGGAAAACTATAGATGTTGAAACATAATCTCTAGCCCCAAGACACTTCAGTAACTATTGATGTACAATAAAAGTAGATACTTATATAGTGTGAAATCTCGATTAAATAGTGTGGTTTTCCTTAATATCCCTATTCAATGTACTGAGCTAGGCATGGGTAGAATAGAATAGACTAAGGTAATCTACTCTTAAAGCACCCATGCTCTAAAAGCAATCTTGATACAAAGGTACATTTTGTTTTCTTCAATGTATCAGCAATGTACATTTTAGGAGGTGGTTGCTTTTAGTGACTCCTTAATTACAAGTTCAAAAAATTTGTAACTAATTCCTTGAAGGTCCAAAAAATATGAAATGACTTGGGTTAGATGCCAATTCCTTTTCTCTTCCTATGAAAATCTACTGAAAATTGTTCCAAGAAGTTTAGCTTGCTTAGAAACGCAATCACCTCTTAAATCACCTTAGAGCAATCTACCTGACTCTAGAAATTTGGTAGAATTGTTGATGAGTGGGGACTCATTCACAGTGAGTGTTGACTAGGGTGTTTTTTTTTGCACCGTAGCAACACATCATGAAGTAAATGGAGGATGGTCCCTCCAAATTTAAACCACTATGACTGTGCCACGACATTGGACTATGGCTCCATGGTGCCTGAAAAGAAAACCTTGGTGTTGACCCAAAGGCCTTTCCTTCCGCTTCCTTCCTTCTTCCTTCTTCCTTCTTCCTTCTTCCTTCTCCCTTCTTCCTTCTTCCGTTCTCTTTGGACTTTCCGCATCTGATGCTTCGCTCCAAGTGGACGGGCGGAGGAAACAGACAGGAAGTTTCCTAAGGGGCCCCCGTTTCTCTGCAGTTTCGTATCACCGTCCTGAAAGGAAAAGCTCAAGTTACTGGTGAAAGCTCCTTCGTGGCTCTCCGGGGATACCACCGCAAACTGAACGGAACGGGCTTGAGAGTATTGTAGAAACACAAACTTACGTATTATGGGAAGTGACATGTACGTAAAAGTAACAAGAATCTTTGAGTGACATCTAACTAAAAAAAGGACCTAAATCCAAGCACAATTGGACACAAATGGGACAAATGGGGTGGCAAGAAGTTGTAACAATCATGTGGTTGGGTTTTGCATTGTCCAATCTTCGGCGCGTGATACAAGCTTCACTATTGCATTTTGGGGTGTTTGCAGTATCAACTACACTAATAATGGTATTTATTGTTATGTTATTAATAGTATTCCTTGAACTTTTACCACACCCACTCTAAATTTCAAGTGATTTGCATTTAGAGTTGTGTTCACCACCCCTTAATTCATGTATTTAGGTTTAAATTTTTATCATTGCAATTGGATGAAGTAATATGTAACACCAAATGTAATCTTGTAAAAAAAATTTATCCAAAAGTTGACAAATAGTGTCTATGTTGACATTTAATGTCGATAACGTTAACAAGATTGTTAGCATTTAGTGTTGTGCTTTGTAATTAGTGTTGCCAGCACTAAATACCATTGTTAGTGTAGTTAGATGCACCTACTATGGTCCATGGTAGGTGCATCTAGTACGTAGTTGTTTCTGCGAATCAGTGTTATATTCATACAAGCTTGGAAAAATACAAAACCAATTTTGTTAGTTTTCTAAACCATTTTTCTAACAAACGCACATCGTTTTATTTTGGAGCTACTTTGAAGACCTGCAAATCTTGAATGAGTGTTACTTTTAGGTACATCAATCTTACAACATTATTTTCGGGTTTCTAGCCATGTCTGATACTTATGTGATGATGGTGTGGAAAATAAAGCCGCCATCTTATACTACTTTTTTACTGTAACTAATGCATGTAATGTCGTTGTCACAATATAAATCAAAATAAAAGGGAAAAAAAATTCTACGTTTCTAGTTTATAAAAACTTCAAAAATCAATATTTCTTTTGGTTGTGAGTCAAGATGTCGCGAAACAAAGTCTATGCATCCCTTCTCAATGAGAGCTATTTGACAATACCAAGAACTCGACAAGAAGACACACAATTTCAAAGATATTTCCATAATAAACAAAACAAAGAATACAATCTAATTTAATGTCTAACTAGTGTGCATGGTATTGTCGCCATAGTAAAAATAAAAGTCAAAATAATTTTCTAATTTTTGATTCATAAAAGCGCGTGCACCCGTCCTTGCAAGACAACTTCCCAAAGGTGCCAAGAATATGACCGGAAGATGCATGGTCCAAGAAATCTTAACATAATAAACAAAACAGAACAAACAACCTAATTTGAGGCATGGATTTTTTTGGTTGTGTTTTCATGTTTTACTATTAAAAAATAAATTTTGGCAAATTTCCAACCTACATTTGATTGGGTTTGGCAAAATACATTAAAATGGAACCCCAAAATTTTTATATTCTTATTGCAAAGTCTTGATAGAGGTCGTTTCCAAATTCGTAGATCACTTCCTAAAATTTCACTACATTGAAAGAGATTTGAGATTTTTGGTGGAGGTATAGAGAGTTGTCCTAATAGTATGTGTGACATGAATTTATCAAAATAACTTATTTCACTATTTTCAATTAGGACATGTTGAAAATATTATTGTAATGTACCAATTTCCACAAAAATGAATTTTATCATGACACTCATACTCTAGATGATGTTAATTCCTCTCCACTCACTAATAGGACAAATCAGTGTAGTCATCAACCAAAATTCATCCAATATTTATTTATGCAGAAATTATGATTTTTTTTCCTCAACAAAGTTATAGGAATTTTTTTTAGCCACTAAAGGTTTAAGGTTATGGAATGATATTTTGGAATTTCAAGGAAGTTTTTGCAATGCCAAATTTTATTATATTTTTTTAAAACCTTTCTTGGAGGTAAAGAAATATACTATTTTTCAATATTTTTTTTTAAAAGAAAAATTGTTTAAATGCAAAAGCAAGTTTCAAAGAAAAAAATTTTTAATCCCCCTAAAATACACTATATAGGTTATCCATTTTTTTAGAGATAATATATTCTAATAAACCAACAAAATTATTCATATGAATTCATTATGCATATATATCATAAAAAATTGTAACAAAATATGAATAAAATTAATTTATCTCACTATGAATAAGATTTATTTAAGTCCACCAACATTTCTAGTTATTTAGTATATACAACTAATGTTAACTTAAAGCAACAACATCTACAAATGTTTGAATGAGGACGTGAAAATGGTTCCTATTATTGTAATGTTGCAATATTGGTTGAGGTTTGTTGCGGTTTCTATTGATTTGTAGAAAAATGCATAAGATCTAGTAATGAGAACACCAACACTTTCCTCAAATAGTAAGTTTTTCAACACTAGGCAAATTTTAAACACTTTGTGCTATTTCACTTATAATTTTTGTTTGACTGTAGCGATCTTAGTTTTGAATATAAATGTTGAAAGAGAGACCAAACCTTTTAAACAAATAAAAAAAATTTAAATAAAAGTATTTTCCCCTAAAAATTTTGCCCACACTTGGGCAGCGACCAAAAAATGGTTGCTCGAGCGTTCAGGGGTTATATTCAAAATACTACAATGTTTGAAAAGACCAAAAATCACATTATGTTTTCAATGCATTGATTATTGGTGTATGCAAAATTAATCCTAGGTTCTCATGTCTCTAAAGTGTACATTTTAGGTGAAAATTTGGAGCACTCAATTTTACAACAAGATTGCAATTAGGCATGGATACTTCATTAGGTGAAGAGTCATTGTAGTATGATAATTAGTATAGCAAAGTGTCATTTGAAGATAATTCAACCATCAATGCCAACAATTGAAATTCAAATAAATCCAAGTGGCCAACTAAAAAAATAGTACAATACATCATATTTTAACCCTTGAAGGACCAAGAAGCCCTTTGTGACCATATAGTATATTACAAATTTGGTGCTATTTGATCATAAAACATTGACCAAATACATTTCAATATATGCAACAACTTAATGATCATGATAGTAAATAATAAATATCACAACTCATATATTAAACCACAATTGAAGAGTTATAAGGCTGAATACACGTTGTATAGAGGGACCCCTATGGTCTTTCAAAAACTTATCATTATTAAATTTTGGCAAGTATCTACAAATAGTATTCATACTAAAACCTATATATCATCTATTATTTTTTAATAAGTCTCATGTTCTTCATTCACCAAGAATCTTTAGACATTCATTTAGACACCACTCAAATCAACTAGTATCTCTTCATTTTGTTCCATTTGATATTTTTTCATGTTTAAGATTTTTAATATTGACGACAATGGGTCTCAAATGATATTGATACACCCACATACCCAAAGATTTTTGAAATGATTTGAAGCTTTGAGGACAAAGCATTGATGAAATTTTGTAAAAATTAATCCCCATTAGCGCACCTTGTTCCTATTCTTGTACCTGAGACTCACCATATTGTGTCTCTAGACTTTGGTCAATGTGTCCCCCAAATGCTAAAATTTGATTGGTTGTCACTTTTGAAGGACACATACTTTGATTCACTAACTACGTACTTTTGGAGATTCGAGATTTAGGTCCACTTGTTGGACAACTATAGTGGTTTAGGATTTTGTACTTGAAAAATCAAAGAAATTCCATACAACATTCAAATTTATTTTATTTTAATTGAATATTCGTGATTTTCACTCCGTAATACTACTTAAACATTATTTCAAGGAAAAAGAGCGTCCAGGTATGCTGAATTGCTTATATTGACGATTTTGGGTGCTTCCACCTTACCACAATCATGGGGTTCAATGGGGGTAACTAGTTTGAAATTTATTTTTAAATGACAGCAATTGGAATTCTAAATTGATATTCTTCCAGATTGTACAGCACTTCGTATACTGAAAATCATGTATAAATACTTTTGGATTCCATTCATGATTCATTAGTGTGTAAAACTTTTCAGTGTAAGTGATATGATTACTTATCCAGATTTTGCACATATTGTAGCATTTTAAAAATCCCCACCTACTTCTATAATTTTCTTTCAAAATCAAATGAAACAGGATTTCATTGCAAAGTCACAAGTACGGTACAAAACTGTCAGCTAGGCAAACAAGAAAACCCTACTTTTGTAATTTATAATTCAAAATTTATGAAGGCCACGAAATTCAGTATTAATGGCAACATCCGGCTAAACAGAAATACAGTAATAAGTATTTAAGCATGCATTTAAAGTAACAATACCTAAATGTGTCCAAATAAAGAATTAAGCAGAGTTCTTATTATTGAATTGTTAAAACTTTTGATATGTCTTGTAAGGGGATTCTAGATTTCCTTCACATGTATTTTCTTGGACTCGAGCATATGAATAAACTATGAGTCTTTAAAGTGCTACAAATAGGTGCATTTTAAAATAACCTTGAGCTCTCTCATGTAATAAGGAGGTTGCACATTTTATGGGATAGATCATGAACATGTTACAAATAGGTGTTGTTATTTGATAAGCTAAAGATGTTGTACCTCATTAGTCTCCCCCTTCACCAAAAAAACAAACAAACTCATCATGCATTTTAGTCTTATAGAAATTTCTGATGTCACTATTGGAGCAAATTGTGCCTTGACATTTTATGCATTTGTATGCTACCACATTAAAGCAAACCACCTACAAGAATGACAAAGAATCATGAAATCCAATTTCTTCAATTTACATGATGCAAGGTTTGCTATTCATTTGACTCCATTATTACACAACTCAACAAATACCAATTACTGTACAATTACAAAACAATGACACTTAATTCTTAAAAGACCATTGGGCCCATGGGATCGTTCTATAGGACATGTATTTAGTCTTATAACTCTTCAATTGTAGTTTAATATGTGCGTTGTGATACATTGTTATTTACTATCATGATCATTAAGTTGTTTTGAATATGTTGAAATGTCTTTAGTCAATGTTTTTTTGATCAAATACCATCAAATTCATAACATACTATATGGGGTTATAAAGGGCTTCTTCACCCTTCAAGGGTCAGTGGTGGAATATACAACAAGCATTGGTCATTGTAGTAGGTGTTGGAGGTACTACACATATCCCTTCCTTTATATACAACATAAAAAATTCAAACTACCAATAGTTGCAATTACCCCCCCCCCCCCCCTATATTATTAAGAACTTTTCTATTATATATTCAACATGCATTTTAATCATAAAAAAAACTTGAAAAGAATTAATACATTCCCAACCTCATTCCTTAAAATCACACTCTATACAACATAACCAACAAATCCTTTCTCCCAAATAGAACAAAACCAAAATTATTACCCTCTTTAATACAAAGAATTAAATTTATACTATATTATACAAACTTTTTCTCCTAATAAAGATATGTGGTTTTCGTATCACTTGTCTTCATTATTTGAAGTTGATGTAGGATCTAAAGTGAACATATTATTTGTTTATGCCAATCTAAAATCACAAATTGGAGTCACTTCTCTCTTTCTCTCTCTCTTTCAAATCATGGGGGCATCTTAATACAAAATAACATTGAAAGGGCCATTGATGATGAAAATTTGAATTTCTTTCATAAAATTTTGAGTCTTATCAAAAAATTAATGGAGTGTTTACATTCAACTAGTGCGTGTCTAAAAATTACCTTTTTGTACTACAACAAAATTTATTTCCAAATGTTGATGATTCAAAGGCAGAAAAAGATATCCCTTGTTTCTTCATGTAACTACTAAACCCAAAAAGACAATATGATTCATATAGAAATATGCAATATAAAACAATTAGTATTCATGCAAGAATTGAATTGATAACTCCACTAATTTGCCTACTTTAGAATTGTGAAGTTATCTAATAACATTGACATTGAAATAAAAAAACTTATAACTTTTGCAATATGAATGGTAATGGCATGAAAAAATCTTCACATGTAGATTAGGATGATTAGCATCCATTCTAACCCTTTCAAGTAGAAATTTCCAATTATGAAGTCAATAGGACCCGCCTAAGTTCTCAAAGTGGGCTATTCAGTCTTTTAGGGGTTAACTCAAGAAGTTCAAACCGTTCTTTTTACATATTTTGAATTTCAATAAAAAAAAAACGTCTCTTAGTGCATAACTGTCTCTTAGTGCATATTTATCAAATGTGGAGTTTGTAGGTGGGCCCAATTTGTACCTTTTTTCTAAAAATGTAGTGTAGTTAGAGCTAGTATTAAATAGGTAGCTAATAGAACACCTCTAGGAGTACACTAATGTCCTAAGAGAGATTCTACCTCTAGGAGTACACTAATGATGGTAAATAGTGTTACCTACACTATTTAATTTAAACCGGCCATAAGTTTTTACTCTTAATGAATATTTTTACCAACTATAGGTACAAAGTTTTCCAAACTATGGTACTATTAGGATCCATGCTCTCGGTAAAAATATTCATGAAGAATAAAAACTTATAGCATTTCTAAATTAATTAGTATGGGTAACACTATTTACCATCATTAGTGTAGTTGGAGTGGGAATCAAATTTGAACAACACTAACTATTTTACTTCYCAAATTTTCTTCCCAATTTTTTTTYCCATTATWTTTATGYATATARCACCCAATCCGTTCCCACTGATTTACTWACTTAGAGATTAACTTCTTAGAAAAATTACAGTGATTGGGTCCCCAACTGAACTTCATGATGTCGCTAACACTCTTGTAACTTACCGACGTGCATAGTACCAGAAGCTAGGCTAGGGCGTGTGAAAAGCATTCCGTCATGAGTGAAAGCTACTCCCCACACAAAGCTCACAAGAACGACTAAAGGATGAATGAAAGGACAGGTGGTAGATGAATAATGACCGGTGGMGGATGAATGAAGGCAAGTGGATGAATGACTGGTGGTGGATGAATGGCAGGTAGTGGATGAATGAAAAAGGGATAGGGCAGAACCAGGCAGGCAGGAAGGCAGAAGCCACGCCGAGGGTAAAAGTGGACCTTTGTAGAGGGCTCGCGACTTTCGGAAATAACCCCTGGTTTCCGCCGAAACTTCCCTGGCTTTTCGTTGGCTGACCCGAGAGTTCTATTTTCGGTGGCATACGACGACGTAGGACCGTAGCGATACCCAGATACGGTAGTCGCACCGGCGGGCGGGCGGGCGGGGTGGGTGGGTCAGGGGTGGGCTGACATAACATGCAGGGCGGAATCCCGGGACGGGCCGGGTTGGGCGGACGACGAGGCTCGTGACTGACTAAAGTTCGCCTTCGCCTTCGCTGTGCAAGACTCTCTCTGGCTTCGCCGTTTCCGATGCCCTTCCTTTTCTACCTTGCTGGCTATGGTGCTCCGCACCTTCTCTCCTTCCCTCTTGTAAGGTAAAGCAGGCCCCGCTGCTGCTGCCGCTAACTTACCTCCCCAGRCGCGATGGCTCCTGTTGCTGAAGCTTATTAGTCTACGTTGACAGCGCCGGGTGGTCACTACTATCGCTTCTCCTTGGCCTCCCGAGTTTTGAGCATTCTTCCCCTGTCTCGCGACTCTCGTCTCTTCGWCTTCCCTTCGCCCCCTGCCCTGCTTTGCTTCTTTCTCTTCCGRAGGCACGGCCGCTTGCCGCTCACTCTCTTTTGGCCATTTCATTCTGCTGCTTGTGGAGGTTGTTTCTTCCTTCTTAGTTTGGCCTTCCCTTGGATCGCCTTGCTTCGGGCATCTCTTAGTGCTGCCTCCTTACCGGTGGAGGTSTTTGCGAGGTTYTCCCCCTTGTGAGATGTAGARAGGATGGAAGAATTGCTTCTGTGTGGAGAGTTTTTGGTTGTTGCATGGCCGTAGTTGGAGGCGACTCGGCTCATTGTCCGGTCTCCCTGTTTGTGTTTTCGTGGTCGTAGCGGCAGGGTGACACATTCGGCAGGGTGACACATTCGGCAGGGAAGACAGGAGGTGTGGGCGTGAAACAGGACAGAAATTCGAGGTTGAGTGCGAGGGCTGGGGTTCAAAGGTGCGCCAAGAGATTCAGGAGCTCTGTCAAGTTTGGAGACGTACGGCATGGTTTAGTTGCGAGTTTGGGAAGGGGAAATGTGCGCCAGCTGCGGGTAGAGGGCAGGCTTCCCGCGCAGAGAATTCTAGAATCACCGTACAGCGCGAAGWGTGCTGACGTCGTGGTAAGAGACACCGAGATCATTTTACATTTGGTGAGGAGATGTTTGAGTGCTACAAATATTATACCGTGTCAGCGAGCCTGGGATGTTCGAGAGATTTCGTGCTTATTTGGAGGTGTTGACGACTGTGTTATCAGCATTTTGCCTTCTGCCTCGGTTTTTGGTCACGTCTCTTACCATTTCAGATCGCCCTTTCACATCCGATCTTGAACAACCATGATTATTGAGGAAGTCGCGCTTTGAGAGCAGTGAGCAACCGTTGTGGCGATTTGATCATTTCTGTAGCTTTAGAAAGCAGCGGGGCTGTCTTATCTGACTCAGTGTCGGATCCGAGTTTTCTCTAGTGGGAAAGCTTACGCGGTGTTTCTGTGACTTTGGGGCACTTCTTTAAACCGAGCAGTAGTCTCTGTTTTCATTCTGATGTTTTCGTTTTGTTTCTGCTTCTCTAATCCGCTGCCGTCAAAGAAGTTCTGTAGGAATATCTTGAATCCGTGCTTTTCCGGCGAGAGGGATTTCGACTGCGTCTAATAGAAACTGAGTATTGGGGGTATACTATACTACGTAGAAAGTCGACGCTCACTTGGAGGTATCACCTTTCGAGCAAGTTGCACTMAGAGACGCTTGAGATTCGTAGTGAGGAGTGGAGAAGCTCTAAGTATATCGAAGCAGCTTTGACTGCTCTCGAATCGTCCGCTCTTGATTTTGGTTTGATTCTGTTGGGTACACTAGATTTCTCAGCAAGGAAATTGACGTAGAGTGCCCTTTTTAGCCGCTCAAATACATGTCTTGAACTAATGTTGCAATGCTGGTTTCGCCGTTGGGCATAACTTGTGTTCGCCATATTTTTGATTTAATGATTATCAGTCTGTTATTTGTTCAGATCATGAACTTTGTTATTGTGTGACATCAGGTTAGGGTCGAAGCTGCTTCCAGTTGAGGACGTTTTATCACATATTGTGCTGGTTTGTTTATATGTACACTCTGTCTAGTGATCCCTTACTTTTCTGTACCCTTATACTGATACAATCCTTTTTGGTCTGATGTGTCATTGCAGTTATCAGCTGGCTGTTTCCTGGCAATCCTGCTATGAGCCTTGTTTCTTTGTTGCGGGCGGCAAGATGAATCTAGTCATGGCGGAGAAGGATCAACCCGTATTTCGAGACTTTTTAGGTCTTGGCCGCATCGATGATWTAACCCAAGTGAAATACCTCTCTTCAGAGGTAATTCCACCCCGGCGAACCAGCCCAGGTTTCGAGTCCGAAGGTGACGCTGAAACAAACCACACTCGAGCATCATCTGGAATTAGTGGGCGCTTCAAAACTAATTCCACGCCGATGCACGTTTCCCCTCCATTCTACTCGGCCATTCCGAGTTCCTCTGATCCTGGGTCAGGTATTACCCGGGCTTCGTCTTTAACGTCGTGTAAGAGCTCTCTTGTGCTCTCATCCGCACTCGTTTATTTCGCATTTGCGAAACTGAAATTTCCAGTTTTGAGTCTGGGGATTAAGGTTAAACTGCTACTCTTTCCTTCTTGCAGTTGGCTGGCAGCGGCAACCAGTACCACTCCAGTATCATGGCAGCAAGAGCGCTTTTTCCAAGTTGGAGGCAGATACTAGTAAATTGCCTAGAAAACGAGATTCCCCCACTAATCGGGATTCATTACAAGAGCGTCTTGTTGAGGCTTTGGAGAGTACTCGGCCCCAAAAGGTATTATCTGCATCATCTCGCTTAGTATTCGTATCTTTATTAACCGCTGAATTTTATATAGACTCTTAACTTCTTATTTATTGTGATTTTCGAAATAATAAATATTATTGCTGATGGAAATTTCGTGTAAACTTCAGGTTTCTCGTCATGATCATATCAGACCAGAGAAGATAGTGGAAGCTTGTGAGCCATCTACTGATGATCTCCGACTTTCCATGCAACCTCCACGGGCATCCAGTAGAAGTCCTCCTTGGTTACAGCATAATGCGAAACCTGAAGTTACGCAACGGCAAGTTAAGAGCCACCAACCTTATAGACCTGCACAAATCAGCACTGGTTCTGGCATGCGTGGCATTAGCCACCTCGGCGCTTGTGCTGAGAGAGCAGAGAAAATAGAAAGGACTCTTGCCCTACCGACCCGAGAAAACAATGCTACTGGTAATGCTCAAGCTGCTGATGAAGGTTCAAGAACAGGGCTCAAAGGCTCAATTTTAGCAGGGCTTCTTGATAATGCTGGGCTACTTCATCATGATCGGACCACGCCAAACCCTGCGGGATCAAGCGGTGGCCCTCCCCTCACTCCTCAGCATCAAAAGGCACCTCATCAGAATGGGGGCTCAGAATCCTTGCTTCCATCAAGGTCAGTTYGGACTCAATTGCAAGTSAAGGATGAACTTTTGTTAATACATATCTGTGCCTTTCAAGCCATGAAACTGAAAGTTGTATTAATAGGCTTGYATACRTAGTTCAATTTTCAAACYATATTTCTTAATATCTGGCATCTTTTTGRGATAATTATGATATGATGCGAATKTGCTTGTTAGTTCWTTTGATATTTAGAATATGTGTGACCCAGAGTCTGCTGCCTGTGTTCCTAATATTCGAATTTTGACAAWTCAAAAGAAATTAAAACTTTAATGYTATCGCTACTGTTGTGTARGTCCTGTCGCGCTTTTTCTGTCAATTGTTTTCAAGTCCAGAAAGTGATCATTCTTTGTTATTCATTTGTGCAGTCGCCAAGCTCCTGCAACATCTAGTCGACAGTTGACCATTTTCTATGGAGGGCAAGCTCATGTTTTTGATGATGTTCCTTCAGACAAGGTGAGTATATGACATTCCTTAGCTGATGGCTTGTTGTGGATTTTTCATCACAACATGCCATATCATGGAATTTTTTGTGAAATTGATGGTGGACGCATAATATAGGCTCTCAATTTTGGTTGAGAAAAAGCTTCTTTGAACAGCAAGAGGTTCTTTTAAAATAATATTTGTTTTCTACACTTGGATGTCTTTATCCGGGTCCAGGAAGGCAAATTAGTTCTGATCATGACAGGCGCTGGTTATCTTTAGCGAGAGTAATCCACGTGTCAGCAGTAGCCATGCGGTTTATCTATTGGGCAAATTTTGTCTTATGTGGAAATCTTTGGRTGTTGCATATCAGGCGGATGCCATTCTGACATTGGCTAGCTCCAACGGGAGATCATGGTCGACCACTTACTCGCCCCGACCTGCCGCGAAGCCCACAAATTCCATGAGCGAGGGGTCCATGTCAGCTGTAGAGAGGGAGAAAGAACATTCTGTACAAAGTTTAGGAGGCAGTCTGGCCCTTTCTTCCGAGGTTCAAACGCTGCTCCGGGACTTGAAGCAGTCGGGTACCCTTACTGGACGCTCTGCTTAAGGTCTAATCKTCGATTTTGCTGCTGTAGTCCTCAGACTTTGGACGTGAGAGCAGGTATTCTTCCCTACTAAGCAGAACACCGCTTAAAAGTAGGAACCTGTGAAATAGTATGATGCTGTAGTAATTTTAGTCCAATAAGTGTCATAGAACGATCACCTGAGGTTTAAAATTGTGATGAGTTCTTTTGAGCCCTCTTAAAATGTTCTCGTCTATGAAAAGGATTTGCACAGCGATGATTGGGCCTACGCTGTCAGTCTGAGAGGGTGTAATKATTGAATGAAATGGTGTTTCGATACATCACTTAATGGTAACTCCACCCGTTGTTACAGCTCTTTGTACTGAAAATTTGTCATCATTACTCGAATGTACGTCTTTCAAGTTGGGGATGATGTTATTAGTCTTACTCATGGCTCTGGTTGTGTTAGTTGTTATGCACTTGTACAGAATTATGTTAACAATGTGTCACTTACCATCATGACAAAGGTGGATGCTCTTTATTAGTCTTCCAAGTTTTTCACCAGGGAAGTATATCATGYGGTTCTTAACATATTATTGTGATGCATATGTGGTGCAGTGGTGAATCAAACCCGTGTGGAACTTCCTGGATACGGGTCAAGTGGTGGAGATATATTGATTTCTAGATTCGCAAGGGAGTAGTTGCATCCTGATTCTTGCGACTATCAGTCAGATGAGTTTGAGGATATTACAAACAAAGCACATTATTTTGGCCCTTTCTACTTAGTGGCGTTTCACAGTTTTTTCCCCCCCACTAAAACCCAGCAGAGTAATTTTACTTGTAGGGTATGTGGATTAGTAGAACCGACGATAATCTTTTTGATTTATCACGCTAGAAACCATCATGCCTCTGGTCACTATTTGTTTCCAATCAGAATTACGATTTGCGCCTTCTGGATAACCCATGCTCGAGRTAATGGTGCTGTAGATAGGAGACATAACTGCATGGGACAGCGAAGCTGATGATTTTTCCAGCAGGCTTGTGTAAATATCAACAGGTCTTATGTTTAGATGATTGATGTGAATTTTGACGGTTAATTCTATTGTTTTCTTCGACTATGTGCACTTGAGTTGTACAGTATATAACATAATCCGTTTGTTATGTATCCGTGTGCTTCTTTTTCTTCTCTGCAGCTTGTCATATCTGTGTTGCGATTTTGCCTAGTGTATGTACCAAAACCCTTTGATTGAGAGTTTCCTGTGGATTGSTTTCCCTTAATTTTGCGCTTCTAATCAAGTGATTTAGTTGCATTCGGATATCCTTGTGAAAGTCGATCCAACCAAAGAATCCACTTCTGTTTAAAGTAAAAAACCTCGCTGTTTCAAGAAGCAGGACAAGCAGAATGTTGACATTCAGGAAGTGTAGAACTGTATATGATGTTACCTCGAGGCTCTCGTTTGCTTGCTTCGTACTGCTCCCACTAGAACAGGTCGCATGTTTTTCCGATTTCTTCGTAATTAGAATCACGTGATTTTTATTTCCCCCAGATTCTGCAAAACTCCGCGAATTGGAGCGTGAAATGCGGGCTTACACGGAGATTGACAGAGGATAGGGGATTCGGAATGCAAACTCCCAGGTTATCAAGCGATTCTCACACAAATTCATGAAGCATCGTGTAAGCTTAGATTTGCTAGAGTTTTYGAAAGTTATTTGAAGCTCTRCGRGCGCCAGCGCTAATCCAYAYGAGACGACGATTTYCCYTGAAAACCCTACSAGGTAGCTAACAATCGTTTCTCGCAGTTTCCCATTGGCAGCAACCTTCCAAATTGCGGATCAGGAATCTTTAGGTTTGCAACACCGAAATCTGAGGAGGAAAACAAAACACAGGCGAAGTCTAGCGACAATGACGAAGAAGAAGAAAATGGGGGCGCTGCAGTTGCAACTACGTTGAAGCCGGTTGGGAGGGTGACGACTAGGGTAGGGCAGTTTGTTGCGAAAGTTTTTGCTGCGAAAGTGTGCGATGTCTTGGGAAGTGCGCCTGACGTCTTACTCAGGTCACAGTAGGATTATTAGTTCAATTATAATAGTGTCGTCCAAAGCAATTACACTACACTACAGTACCGGTACTGTAGTAGGAGAGCTTCAGCAGCAGTAGTAGGGCTGTAGGGGCAGAGTGGTGGCACTTGGTGAATGCCCGCAGTCTCGCTTATTAAGTTACGAGGTTCCTCCGTCATAGCCATGAATGCAATCGTTTTGTGATGGTCCCACTGTCCTTCAKCGCACGCGTCACTTCCATGTTCCCCCACTGCGTTATGCTCCTTGGCCATTTGCTTCCTAGGAAGGTGGTGCACTGTTGCTACGTGGAGATATGCAAATTTTAGCTAAAAAACTTTAGGTCGGTTGGAGGTGGGTTTTTGGGGTTGCACTTTCTCAGTGGACAATTGGAAGACCAGGGAAGGCCAGGGAAGAGGGTAGCACTCTCAGTACTGTAGTGACGCGATTCTTGCCACCATTTCGGGTGAGCTTCAAGGTTGACCAGAGTGGCGGATTTYGCTTTGGAGATTCAGAATTCAACAGAGGACGCTGGCTTGGTGGCCATTTCATTTGCGCAGACACTAACTTATTACAGTCAGTCGATCAGGGTTTGCAGCGGGGCGCTTCAGTAGACTTTCTCCCCCTCCTTTTTAGGCTTTCGGTAAATTCCATTTCCTATCGTCTTCCTAGCCGAGCCCACGGTATGTGCGATTCTTTCCAAGTTCTCGTCGTCGTCTTGTGACGTTTAGTTACTCGGTATGGGGTTTCGGAGATTTGAAGCTGTCAGATTTGTGCGCAAACGAGGAGGAAGGGGTATGAGGCATTGTAGCCTTTTTTGAAGAGTGGCGACGGGGACGGGCTTCTTTGGTGGATCTTTCGGCACAACACTGTTGGAAATCGAATTCCGTGGAGCTGTACAGGGCGCGGGGTGGAGAGTGAGCGTGCAACATGGCAGAAATTCGCCATGCGGGCAGTGACGGGGACTCGTTACGACAGTAAGTCGTCTATCAATCCTTGTGTGTGTCATCTTTCCTTGGTGATCATGTTTCAGTTGTGGCTTGCACTCTACCTGTGTTCCGTAATCTTGGATCAGCCCAATCATAGGGTAAAAGTCTCAAACTGCTTCGGCCCAGATTTTGAATCGTTTGACCTAATTTGTGGAATCCATGCTTGAGCTCCGTATGTTTGATGATCCTGAAGAATTTTGTGGGTGGATGTGAAGGCGCAAGTCGGGTGAGGAGAAGGAGATTACGGCTTCCTATAGTTGTCCTCCATCGATCTACGCGGGAATGGGGACACAATTGGAGCCACCGCCGGTGGAGATCTATCCACCCCTGACGATGGTGATTCGCAAGACGAGCATTGTGGGAGTCTTGCTGGTGGTGTTGGGCTTCCTGTTGTGGTGCATCATGCAAAGCGTGCACTCGATTCAGCAGTGGCAACAGCCGTCCGCGCAGGGCATGGACCCCTTGTGCTGGCCCGTGGTGGAAGCGTACCTCTTGCTCATCGCCTACCTGACGCTTTTCGTCACAGTCACACTCTTCGCCTTCATGATCCCGAGCTTGATCATGACATGGATCGTGACCCTGGTGCTCACGTACTTGTCCAGCATCGGGATCGGCAGGGAGCGTCACCGGCGCAAGGATTTGGTGAGGATGGCCAGTGGCTGGGCCAAGGACATGTCGTGGTCGACTTTGAAGAGCGCCGTGCAGGAAGGAAAAGTGTTCGGAGTGGCTGCGGTTCTCACTCTGCTCTTGTTGCCTTGGGTACTGGGCAGGTCCAACATCTTTGGAGGACAGGCATGCCACTGAACCTGGCGATGCTCGTACTCTCAGCAGTTTTTTTTTTTTTTTTTTTTTTTTTTTGTATTATTATCATAGTGATGTGTCCATGGACACTTGAACATTCATTTGTCCACGAATGTTCACAAGTGTATATATGACAGTGGTGCGACATGATCTGGGCTGGCCAACCCTAAAAGTGGCTCMAAGTAAAACTCAATTTGGTTCAGCTTGTTGAACTAACTTCTGGCAGTGACTCAGTCCCTCAAATTTTTGCTGTTCTCCTTTCTCGACTAGTAAGGAATGTCTTGGACAGGCAGCTACCATTTCACTTMTGAAAAAGCTACAAGAACTTATGCCGGTACTCTGTTCCACTGGAGGCCTTTGCAGGTGTAGAGCCGGGCGATGGTGCTCAGTCCCTCTCACTGCACTCGGATTTTCACTTTTCTTCGTTCTAGATTAGTGTGGAATCTCTTGGACCGGCAGCTACAACTTCAGGTATAAAAGCTTCAATAAGTTATGTCTTGTCTGTATCTCGACTGCTGAGACTCTGTTCYATTTGAGGCTTTGCTAGTGTAGAGCTTGGCAATGGTGCTTGCCTCAGGAGTATTGGTGTTGTAAGTATTTATTAGTGTATTCTGTCCTTGTATAGAAGGAATGTTCACAATTGGGTATATGATAGTGGTGCGACATTATATGGGCTAGCCAACCCTAAATGCAGGTCCAAATTCTCATGAAAACTTAAGCAAGGTTTAGCTTGTTTAGGTTTTAGCTAACTTAGAGCAGAGGTTCAGTGAACCTTCAAATTTAGACTTGTCTTCACAGACGGATGTATTTGTAATGAGCTGTAATAAGTTAAGTTATGTCGTCTCTGTCTCTTCTCTGAAAGAACTCCGGTTTGAAAGAACTCCGGTAATCAGAGATGCTGATGTGATCGACGATTGTACTCAAAGTTTTTGTGCTCAGTTCTTCAGCAAATAATTTGGGGAATATCTTGTTGGAGAGTTACTGAGAATGTGCTACTAATGAGATATTAATATGCCTTGTAATTTGATTGTTGAGATCACAGGGAGGAATTGAAGATGTGTGGCAAATGAATTTGATAGCAGACTATCCAAGAAATTGTGTTTTTATTGAGATTTATTATACTTCATTTCTGAGTCAAATCTTGCATGTGATTAGCTTGTTTGAAAACTAGGAATGGTATGCTTCCAGCAATCTCCTCTCTCCATAATACTAGTCCCTTTTTTTATTTTTTCATTTCTCCTAAATTACTTGATGCTAACCACAAAATACCTGAGGCACCAAACTTTTGCTGTTTCAAGTAAGATAGAACGTAAGGGAGTTGCTATTTTTAGTAGTTTATGTTTTTGGAAAATTATTTTTGAAGCCTAGTTTTAGCATCCAAAACCCAATTTTGATAATGATTGATCGTGATTTTTCTATTCAAGATTTTGTACACGGTTGTTCATTGCAATCTTGACTTTCCAAATTGATGAGGGCCTTCATAAATGAGCCTTAAATACACTAGATCTTGGGTGAAAAATCACATTAGAAGTTCATTTAAAAAAAATGTAGATGGTAGATTTAGAAAAGCCGTAAATTGATTGGGGTTAGGCTTTTTAACCTCATATTTGTTTGGCAACAAACTTTTTAGATTTGACATGTGAAAAGAGGATTGAAAGACTTCAAATCATTTTTGCAGTTTTGATATCTTCATGATCAAACATTATAATCTTTCAATCCATAAATGATATTGTCGTGTTTTTTTTTACTATATGATTTCTAACATGTCTAGTTTGAATTTGTCTAGTTACAATTTAAAAAAATAATAAAGCTTGTCAAAATGTTGATTTTCTGTTCAATTTAGAGCAAATTCCTATAAACTTTAGAAAGGCCTTGGGCATCTAAGGGTTAACCAATGAAATGAAGCACTAGAAGTCTAATTTATTATTTAGATTACAAATCAATAAAATTCATGATGTAGAAGTTCTAAAGGGTTTTWAAAATTTAGTCACACACTATGTATATATGATTATTTAAAACCTTTTAAGGATTAAACAACTTTCATAAATGATTTATTGTAGTAAAAATATATTTTTATTTTATTTCATCTATCTATCTATTTCATTCTTTTAGAGAGAAATGTGATAATTTTATCCACCTAATTTTTGATGATATAAGGTGAGAATACCAATAACAGTGCCTCCCTATGGTGGTAGAGTAGGGTGTCTTCAAACGAACAATAGTTGACTCTATTGTTGATTGAAAAAAGATTTAATTTGCTTACACTTGATTAGAAACAAAATCTAAAGGTAATTGCTTTTGGTGAAGCTTTGAAACAAGAATGGGGTCCATATGAAGGATCCGCATTTGTATTGAATAAAATATGCATTATCTTTTTTGAATTCTTCCTCATCTTTATTTTTGCATACATTTAGCTCAATTTTCAAGAAATTCCTTTTATCCTATAAGTTGGAATGCTTTTTTGCATTCTTTCTCATCCTTATTTTTGTGTACATTTAGCTCAATTTTTCAAGAAATCCCTCATACCCTACACATTGGAATGCGTATTTTAATTGTTTATGATATTCCTACATTACCATTTGATGTGAGGTCGGTACATTTGAGGTTGATATTTTATGATGAATTTTCTTTAATATATTTTAAAAACTAACATTATTATTTTGGAAATACTCTACTAATAATTTTCTTGGAAACCATTTTACTTTTTGTGCTTACCTTAGTGGTTGTTGGGAGAGAGCAAGAATATCTTGCCTGCCTAGAATTCATTAAAATTTTGACAATGAGTTTATTTCTACTAGAAAAATGTGGTATAAAGCAATCGTTAACCCTTGAAGGACTGACCGGTGACCATGGAAATAAAGCATTTTTGATATCGTGTGACATCATCTACTTTGAAAAGCCAAATATCAAAGTACTTGAAAAGATCTTCTCTTTCCACTCCTTACACCGAAGATGAAAGTTGCAATTATGTCCTACACGTGTGCACCAAAGGTAAGATTCAAWTGTGAAGGCACCACAAACAATTTAGGGTTTATCTTCGACGGAWCCATTAAGATTTCATAAGCGACATAAATTCTTTCAGTTTTYGCCGGACGACGTCACGAAATCCTTCCTGCTTTGAATTTCCAAGCAGCACTTTACAAATCTCGCAATTGGCTTCCCGAAACTAGAAATCAAAGCGCTCAACAGTGCGCGAGTCTCGTTCATGTAAAAAAGTTTGACGGGCATTGCTAAGATTTCACTTGCTCAGCTTCCGTTCTCGCACCTGATTGATTCGTGCATTTTGGCAAACATTTTGGCGATCATTGTYAAACATTTCCACCGGCCGTGCCGTTATTGGAATTGGAGTCGCCGTCAAATTTGTGTTGGCGATGGCGAAGGATTCCCTGTTCGGAGACTTGCCACCTCCTGTTACAGCACAGTCCATACCTCCTCCTCGCACATCAGCTCCAGGACCTGCGAAGGCTCCCCCCGTCTCTTCCATATTGTCTTCATCGAAGCGCTCTGTTCCAGACGATGACAGTCATGGTAGGATTTCTTTATTTATTTTGCACTTTGAATTCTTAGGGTTTTGTTTACTCCAAGTTCTGGTTGAAGCATCTCGCTCAATGGACACTGCTGCTGCTTGCTTCTCTGTCTTCGAAGCCCTCTGTTGTGGACGATGATAGTCATGGTAGGATCTCTTTGTTTTTTTGCACTTCGAATTTTTAGGGTTCCGTTTTCTTCCAGTTCTGGTTGAAGCATCTCGCTCAGTGGACATAGATTAATTTCAGTGTTTGCGGTGATGTCTTTGCTTGCAGGCAAGCGAGTTCGGTTTAAGCCCACCACAACGGAAGCTAGCAGTGAGCAGGTGGTGGAGGCCATGGCGAAAATTGCCTCCCACATTGGGAACTCMGGGAAATTTTCGAAAGCCTCCAAGCTGGCGGTGCAATTGCTGCAGAGTGGAAGTGTCACCTCCGCCACGGTGGATTCTTTCTTCCCGATTTTGAAGGAAGCCATGAAGACGCCTTCTAATGCGGTCGAGGCAGCACTGAGACGAGACTATCAGGCGTTGTTTGCGGCAGTTCATGAAAAACTTGAGGTATTTTCCTGACTGAGGCTCACCTCATCTCTGATTGCAGGCACTTGGCTCTTGGTTGTTAGTAGCTATCACGCGTAGCACTTTGTTCTTGCTGTGATTCCCGTTTTTATTACGGAACCCTAATTTGTCCTGAACTACTTACATTTCAAAATCGTTGGTTGCAACCTTAGTAAMCCGCTCTTATCTTTTGAATAGTTATCATGTTGACCTTTGCCWTTGCCGTTGGAGACATGTTTCACTGGAGGTGGCGTTGCCCGTAACTGTACATATTACTGAAGAACTACTAGCTTCGCTGTATGTAACTGCAACTGCCTGCTCGACATTCTAATCAGACTGCAGCTATTTGGACTGCTCAGATGTGCACATTCTTAGGCAAGCGTCATTTTCCCAGAGTACACAGACGTTCAGTAGGGAAGTCTGTTTGAGTAGCATATGACCGTGTAGCCAACTCTGGTGGTGGGTTTCAAGTGCTCTGACCAGGTTTTCTGGAAGTTGAGGGCAAAGTTGCGCTTGAATTTCTATATTTAAGATATCTTCACTGATATTTTCATTTTCTGCATTTGTTATCACTTCGGCCTATGAACGGCAACCATATGAACGCTATGAAGATACTTCATGGGCATTAGAACAAGATCCAGTTTCAATTTTGTCTCCTTGTAAAATGGACTAGAGCCCCATTGAATGTTATGGCTGACTATGTGTGTGGTAGCGACCAATGTGCAGTTTTTAATCGAGATGCTTTTGTCATTCATCTGCAGTGTTTTACTGGAGCTCAACAAGCGCAGATTGCAGTCTGGGAGTTCTGGGCTCTCATAGGCAATGACTTCGTGACGGATGATACTTACGTAGTATGTCTCATAATTTCATTCTCTTGCGTCAATTGCCATTAGTTCCTGCCTAGTTCAGTGTTGTTTTAGTTTTATTAAGTTATACATTGTAAGAAGTGCCTGAATTCAAGGTTTCGTCATTCTATTTACACATGCGTCTGCTGCACTCACAGGTGGATATTTACTATGTTATAGGTGTATGCAGGTCCCTATTTCATCAACTAAAGRTGTGGAATCTTGTTGATTGCAGTTTTCAAAAGCTTCAGGGCGTGTAAGGCAAGCCATTGAGGAATTGCCAGAGGCCACTGACGAAGAAAATAGGGTCGAGGATGGAGAGGAGAAAGTTGAAGATGAACRAGCTGAACCAGTACCATCCGAGAAGGCCGTAGGAAATGAGGAAGAAAGTGATCCTTTTGGTTTAAGTGCATTCTTGCCAAAGCGATCTAAGAAAGAAGAGCGGCTGAGGAAGAAATTAGAAGAGGAGGCTGCCTCGAAAAGAGCTCAAGAGGAGGCAGGAAGACTTCTGAGGGAACGTCGGGAGGCCCTTCTGCAATGTCTCAAATTAGCAGCTGAGCATTATAGATTGACTTGGTATGATAAAGCCTCTTGCATGACGTTTTTTTTAACCATGTTTGATTGTAGTAGTACCTTGCTATTGACGATGGTGCATACAGGGGCCCTCTATATTTCGACTAGTACTTTGAAGACTTTCATAGACCTGGTTTGTACGGCGGGTCCTTGCCACTCAATTTATCTCTAAAATTACATTCAAGATTAMCCTGCACACTTGCCACACTATCATCGACTGCGGCAGAGTTGTTATACATTCGATCGTAGTGAAAATTTGGGATCCCAGGTGGTAAGATTGATGAGTTTGGAGACTTCACTCCTTTCTCCAGCAGCTCTGAGAGAGTTTGGCTGACCTCCACAGCAAACGGTACAAACTGTGAGAGGGAGATTCTAACACGCTGGAGGTTTGGCGATGCAGGGCACAAACAATTATTGACATACTGGTCAGACACGCCTTTGACAACCGTGGGAAGTTTTGCACCATGCATCAAGCTGCCATTGAGAAGCTGTGGGCATCGGTGAGGGACCAGCAAGTTCGCCGCAAGCAAGGGAAGTCCACGACTGGCAAGCTGGACGTGACCTCCTTYGAGCGTTTTCAAGAGCAGTATTCCCGTGAAACTATCAGCATCCGTCGTGCTGTTGGACACGCAGGTGGTCGATCTGCTGAGACTTGGCTCGGGTAGGAAATGCAGTCTGCTGCAAAGATAGTTCCACTGGTAGCGGCAAACGGTTCCTCCTGCAACGATGGGCTGATGTCGACGCGAGGTGCAGTAGTTGTATTCTATCAGTTTCATAGATGCGAAGTTCTAGAATCCATGAATGTGGCATAAAATCTGCGGTGTTGCAATTGTGTACAATAATGTATAAATGATTCAGGAAACYAAAAATACTCTGTTGCAAACACCTGGTGCATGTGTTGAACAGAATTCGATGTGATCATGAGCAGACGCTGGAGAGTGCACATGCAAGGTGGCAGCTACAGCGTCTTTGTTGATGATTGACGCGGACCATTGCAGTAAACTGTCGAGTGCATTCAAAGAGGAGAAAAAAGAGTCAMGGTGGTACGCAGAGAGCACAGAAAGAGCATGCAGCAGAGACACCAGCTCATGTTGGGAAGTRCCAAATGAGKTCTRCAAGTTSAGATTAAGKAAGRCGTGCATGAATTTGGTYCTGCATACTTCAAGTAGCACAGGCAGAAGCATAGTGCCATTGATACATGCCTTTTCCTAAAATAGTGTGACTCTTCAGCTGCATTGCCAAGACCTGCGTTGCAAGTGCTAAGGTTGGGCGTCCAGTAATCCCCTTTTTGGAGGGGGAGGAGCCCTCACAATATTTCCAGTAAGTTTTCCTTGCAAGACTAATTGATGCTAAATCTCCAAAACTCAGTTTCATAATTTTCAGATCTCTGTGGATTTAGTTATGAACTGCAAATGTCAGAAATTATACGCACCTATTTGTGTTCCTATTTGGGAGTTAGTAGTTGTAGGCACATTGTTAGACTTATTGGATTTACAAATCTTTTTTTATAAAACGTAGAGCTTTCCATTGATGTTGAACCAAGGGGGAGCTAATTGCATCCATTTGTATCCTAATGTCGTTCTTTTAACTTGCTCCATGGTTGCAATGATAATCCAAAAGCATCCCTCGAGATTGTGGAATAATAGAGTTGATTGTGAAGTCATGTAATACCCCTTGTTTATGAGGTCCCTCTTTCWATACTTCCTCTAGAAAGCATTTGAATTCTTGAACAAAATTTGAATTTATTGGAATGACAACAAGGCATTGCTTAATCCAATTGAATTTCTTTGAAATGACAACAAAGCATGGTTGTATGCATTCTAATCACATTGAGGTGTCTTATCAGGAGGGGATCAAACTCAACTTGCACCATGGAGCTTGAACCCTAAACCATGAATTTGATCCCACACTTCAACAGAAGAATTATAAACACAAATATAGACCAAAATTTTGAACAATAAACACCAACACAAGAGCACTGAAAAGGAGGGGCTGAATGTTRTTACCACAGTTTGAATATCTTTTTGCAGTTCATTATGTTTGATCACAATGAACTGAAATTGCAAGGCAAATTGGGGTGAACTTGGTTATACCATTGTACACAGACAAATCTGTTTCCAGCCACAAAGTGTACGTACAGTACAGTACCCGGCAACTCTTAATTGTCCCCTCCATTCTGCCATTGCAAATAAAAATGTTCACTGCATTATATGATTAATATTTTTTGTATCGCCTAATTATCATTCAATTGTTACACTATTTTGATCATGCATACCAAATTTGGGTCTTCGATAACCAAAACTCTATTTTTGGTGAATTGTTTCATTAAATTTTAATGATTTTACACAATAATTCATTGAAAAACATTGATGATGAACTTTTTAAATTCGATTGTGTCAATATGTAGGAAACATCCATACGGACATCTTTCCTTTGATAAGCATCTCCAAAAAGGTTTAGAATTTCCTCACAACTGTTTTAAAAGTTGTGATGGCAATGTCCAAATTTTGAAAAATAGATATTTTCTCAATGTAATTAGATTTTGGCAAAGCAATTGTACCTTCATGGTCAAGTGTACCTAATTAATAACAATGTGAAGGTCAAATAGCAAAATCTAATTACAACTAAGAGATACCTATTTTTCAAAAATTGGACATTGTCACTCCAACTTTCGAAACCTTTGTGAGGAAATTTTAAAACTTTTTGAAGATGATTATTGAACAAAAGATTTTCATATGGATGTTTCTTACATATCTATGCAATCAAATTAAAAAAATTCATCACCAATGGTTTTCAATCAATTATCATGTAGAACTATTAATTTTAAATGAAGTAATTCACCAAAAGTAGAATTTTGCTTTTTTGAAATCCAAGTTTGGTATGTTTGATTGAAATTGCATAAGAATTGAATGTTTGTAATGCAAGAGAAAAAAGTACCATTTAGATTCTATATTATATAGAATTCTTTGAACTGGCAGAGTAGGGGGACGATTGAGAGTTGCATGGTACTGTACAGTACATGGGCTCTTAGTGTCGGTGCCTTGCACCTTGCCTCAAGGCAAAAAAAGATTTTTTTTGAGGGTGTAAGGTAATTCAACCTATGATAGGGCATATAGGGCGAATTAGAGCTAGCCTAATACAAGAAAAATTTGATGAGCGGTGTACATTCCAGTTCTAAAATGTGCACCTCTATAATTGTTTTGCTTATAAAAGGTTAGTTCCCATTTGGCCTATCATAGGCTGAGTTACCTTAGTAGCTTTGTGGTTGTTGACTTAACTACCATTCAAACATGAATCTTTTTTTTTGAAGCACAAATTGTTTTTTCTTATTTTCTTGTTCTTGGGCAATGTAGGAATCTAATTCATTAACCAAATATTTTTCTTTTCATGAGGATGTGGATATTTACACCCACTATGGTCTAAATGCAAAGATTTGAGAGATATGGGAGCCATTGGTAATGCCAAGAAGAGAAGAAATAGGAAAGCAAAATCAATGGAGGAGCCATGGAAGTTTCTTGTATTTTTAGAAGAGATAGTTTTTGTACACTTATTCTTACCACTAATTGTTAAGAAACTTCAGTCGGAATTTGTGAAAAAATGGATGAATGAATTCTCACTATTGTTTGTTGCCTTCATACCATGATTGGGAGAGCCTAGAAACTTGCGTTTTCTATTTGCCTTCATACCATGATACATGAGTCGTTTGTATTTACCTTCATACCATCACGCTCATTTTTGGGACATTGGAGCATTTAGATGTTAACCCTTAAACGATCCACTGACCACTTCTGGCCTACAAAGACCTTGGAAACCCTGAACTCATCATGATAATGAATGTATTGCAAAAAATAGTGAATTACCATAATGATGGCATGAACGCTACTGATTTTTTGGTCATTTTTGCGTAATTTTGTGATGCTTCTTCCATCACTTGTGGGATACCCAAGTGTCTGTATTGCGTATTAGGAGCCTTGTGTATTGCGCAACGTAGATTGCTTTTATATTTGCCTTCATACCATGATTGGGAGAGCCTAGAAACTTGCGGTTGATGGAGCACAACTTTCAGGTCTGAAGGGAACCCAACCACATTTCTATCCAAATTTCAAGCGGGAAGTGGTGATGCGACCGATCGTTTGCTTTTATTCCTCAACTGGTAGCAAGACCAGGCAACAAGCTAATGGCAAAGGTCATGCATAAAGCATATAAGGCCACATTTGTTATATTGAGACTTTTCGCAAATTTTGAGACATAATGCTAATTATTGAGAAATTCATTTAAAAAAATAGTAATTGAAATCAAAAATAAAGAATACTCAAATAATGATCCTATACTGAAATTCTAAGAGTTGGTGTTGTTACCTATTTACAAAAAAATACTACTGAAGACATAAAGACTAGTTACCTATCCAGAGTCGAGGGATTACTCATACTCAACATTAATCATATAAGGCCATATTCATTACATTGAGACTTTTCACATTCTCATTTTTATCTTTGACTCGAAGATAAACTGCTTCATCTCTTTACTAGTACTTTTTTTATAAAGAAGTAGAATTTCATTATAGGATCACTATTTGAGCATTATTTATTTTAAGTTTCAATTATTCTTTTTTTAAATGAATTTTCCAATAACTAGCATTTTGTCTTAAAATCTGTGAAAAGTCTCAATTTAACAAATATGGTCTTTTTAAATGGTTGATACAAATTGCAGAGATTAGCGAGTAAAACATATTATCATCGATCCTAGATTGTATAAGGTTGAGAAAAGCTACACCTTGTGGATGCCATAGAGGCAAGTTGTGTTTGATGCATTTCACTTGTTTACAAATAAAATTTCCTACAAGCAACTTATTTTCTTCTTAGAATAGAAATCAAKAATTGTGAGTAGTAATAGTTTTGTGTACATGTTCTAGGACTGTCAAGATTACGCAATTGATATAATCTTATTTAATGAAATACATCAAACCTTTTGCATTTCACTTATGTTTCACAAATTGTGAGCACTAGCGTTGATACTGATCATTTGGGAAACAGGCTCAATCTTGATCACTCTTTTCTTAACCAAATGTCACACAACTTACAAATTTGTAATTCCGTGTAAACGGTTTGATGACCACAATATGGACAGATTACAAGATCATGGTAAATTGAGGCAGAAAAGAATGAAACTACATTGTCATGAACCTGTTCACAAATCCTTCACGTAAAAATATACATTGTCACAAYGCCATTGATCAAGCACAACARTSTGACTACTACCAWYACTAATYGTTCAAATCTAAAACAAAAAGACACTATGAAAATACATTTAAGAATGCCCGAGGCTTTGACTCCAACGTCTCCCAAATGAATACGTTAAAATGACTCTTGTATGCCATTCAGCCAACATTTTAAAGGGGTTAAGGTTCTCTTAACTACATGACGAAGTTCTTTATGATTTTCTTTTAGAGTTCAATTTTTTTTTTCAGTTCCTTCTTATAATTCTTTTAATGTCCTCTTCATGCTCATTTACAACTTCTTTTCCATGCAACTTTCTTGATGTTCTTCGGAATGTTTTTCATGCACTTAGTCTTGATTTTTCCCATGGTTTTTCCATGTAGTTTTCCATCCACTTTTTCATGTTCTACATGCATTCTATCATGGTTGTTTTCATGTATTTTTTTCATAGGTTTTTCGAGGGTTTTTGTGTGACTTTTACCTTGTACTTCTCACTACAAGAGATAGGGAGTGTTTAACCCTTGAAGGACGGACCGTTGGCTGTGGAAATCATGCTTTTTTGATACCGTGTGACATCATCTACTTCAAAAAGCCAAATATCCTCATTGGAAGTCAAAGTACTAGAAAAGATCTTCTCTTTCCACTCTTAATACCAAGGATGAAAAGTTGCAATTATGTCCTACATGATTTGATTCTCTTGTCATCCAGAGGACACAAAACATCCACCATGGCATTCAAGGGTTAAATGAGTTTTTAAGTATACTCCTAGTAGTACGATTATAGTAATGACCTTTAAGAAGTTTTTTAATAAAATTTTATTTTATTAAAATTACATGTATTTTGACACTCTTTGCATCACTTTGAGATGTAAAGAACTTTTAGAGAGGTCTTTGGGCACAAGAGTCAAATCTATTGAATTTATTTTGTAATCACTATGTAAGAATTTCTTATGCAACTTCAAATTAGGAGGCTGTAGACCTCACAATAGACAACCTCCTTTTCATCCAAGATTAAGGGTCATATACATTTAGCCCAGTCATGCCTACACCACTTTAAGGGAGAAGCACTCAATGGCATCCATGTAACCAATGCCGTCCCTTTCTAGGTTAAGCATTCATTCTAGAACATAAATGTAGCGGGACTGTAGATTGCTTATTATTTTAGGTCAAAGAAATAAGTCATATAGTGCATACCTACATTTATAGCTTGAAATGATTATGTCTTGCAAATTTGGATGGCACTCGGTACAAGGATGCCATTGGGTGCCTCTCCCTAACACCACTTCCTAATGAGTCCAAGTGTAAAGATGAGTTGCTGTTGGTAACAGGAATTGGTACTTGGTAAAGGAGGCAGGATCAGCTCTCTTAATAGTTTTTAGTATCCTCTTCCTCAACATCAAAAATCAATTACAGAGACAACTGCCATTTAAGGGAGGAAATGCTTCTCCTAATGATTTAGGGGAGGCAACCCATTTCCGATCACCTCCCCATTTCCATAGAATAGTTGTGGCTCATTATGATTGGTTGCAAAGACCTCAATATTGCAATCAACCCTTGGTCGATTTTGCAAGTAGCCTATGGTCAAAAATATAAAGGACTATATCACCATTATAGGTTGAAGAGAATCTTCCACTAAACAATTACTAGTAATTTCATTTTATGTAATAAAATTTTGGAAAAATATGCAATCCTTGCAAACTCTATTGTTGTACATGGAAAATTTTCACATTCAAAAAACTTGTGCTCCAAATATGCACAATTGCTTATTTGATCAGAAATGGGTTGCCTCCCCTACGTGCTGAGACAATCTCTAATCCGCCCTCTCTCTCAGAATGCCTCCGTCACTAGGCCGTGTGACTTCTTTGCCTACCAACACATTCTCCACTGCAGGTTCATCCTTTCAACGGCCTGTTCAGTAGCGAAAAGAACAGCTGAGACAAATGATGCAAAATTGGCACTTGCTGCATATGATTCTCCCTACGAGGTCTGATTTTGCTCTCAAATATGTCCTTGTGAAAAGTCCCAAATATGCCTGACCTGCTTTTAATCTCAAAAGGTGCACCCAAAATTAGCTCCTACACCTACCTATATGATCTGGAACGGCTCTCGCTTGCAGCCTTCAACAGTTCGCTTTCAAGATTTTTCAAGTTAGAGACGGGCAAGTCGGAAACGTCAGCAGATCTCAATTGCAAGAGCTCTTGTTTCTTGTACTTGATTCTCTCATCTGTCACAGGATAGCACAATTTGTAAACTCAGTAGGGTTATTGCAAAACGGGAGCAATTTAGTCTATCAAGAGCACTGGCAGATAGTCTCGCACAACAGTAAAATTAAATGAATGAATTCAAAGAGCTGGAAATCTGGTGCACCCAAAACTTTGAACAACCGCGGGTCATCTCTAAGAATCACTTTAGACGTGACAAGAATTTTATTTTATTTTTATTTTTTTGGAAGCACGTGGACAATTTCCCATTGATGGCGTCAAGCATTTTGAATACATACCGAGTACATGTGTGTGCATGCCAGCACCACTAGTGCTGCTGCTGCTGCTGTTGACCGGCTTCTTCATCACTTTCTTCATCCGGTCTTTCTTTGCAGGGCTCTTACGCAGATTCAGCTTTGCTTGTTGCAAATCACGAGAAAAACTTGTAGCAAGTCCTCCATTAACGACATCTTCTCCACATTCTTTCRAGTGGACATTCGGCTTTGCTGCGCTTATAATACTGACAGTCTGCTCATTCCAGACCATTATTTGAGGATAAGCTTCGCAGAAATTCAGCAGAGTATCCTCAGATAGCAACCAACAATGTGAAAGATCGAGCTCCTGAAGAAGGGGAGGAGGTTTATAATTTAATAAACCATCATTCGTTATCACCGCACCACCAAGACCAAGGCAGAGCAGGTTGGAGAGAGATGATGACTGTTGTAGACATTCATCTGAACATGGAGTAAGACAAATCATCAGCCTAAACTTTTATCAAATTAAAAAAAGAAAGATTAGAAATAGAACGATTCTAGAAAARTTTCGCTCCATGCAACTAATAGGAAGATTAGTTTAGCCCCAAGGGTTCAAACTAAAATAGAAAGTTCAATTTCGAGTCTAAAAGTCAATACGGACTTGAACGGCTGACTTTCTCGATGTAAACGAGGTGCTCTCCCAACTGAGCCAATTACCCTAATATGCAAAATRATCAATTCAAAAAGAAGAGAAATTTCCAAAACATAATTTTATTTTATTGTTGAAAAACGTCGGACAGGATTTCTTGGTTCTATTGTCACGTTTTGTTACCTTCCTCAAAGCGTCCCAAATGATTTGTTTCAGCTCCTACAGATATGGAAGCGACCACTTTTGGGTACCACAATATGGACAGACGCCAATGGCAGAAAGAGAAACTTATAAATGCGTGAATAAGTAACACTTTAGAAATAGGAAATGAACTGGGGTCTCAGAGAAAACAAGCAAAGTACCCGACAAGGAAGTGCTGTGAACGTGAAGATGTGAAAGTTGCGTGAGTTGCTCGAGTGCATGGAAACATGCATCGGTAGCACCAGTATGCCGCATGTCGAGCCTTTTCAAGTACTGAAGCTGTTCCAATCCTGACAACACTGAAATTTGCGTGAACTCTTCGGATCCGATCGTCATGCTTCCTGCACCCCAAAAAACACTTTGGAATCAGTCAAAATGCCTCTATTGCAGCAAGAGAATCTCGTCTCAAGTACTCCTACTCATGTGGGCTAGACAATCTAACAATAATGGATAATTAATACTAAGCTCAAGAATTTGTACCTCTTACTTTGCTGCCACTGAGATTGAGAGATTGCAGTAATGGGAAATGGATGAGATATGTAAAAACATTATCATCCACGAGGGTATGACTTAAAGAAAGTTGTTCCACATTTGGCACATGTCCTGCAATCGCTGACACGCCTTCAGACCCAAYYTTTGTGTAACTSAGATCAATCCACCTTAAACTCTTGCCAAATTCCCGGAACTTGAGCATGAGTCCATCCGTGAGTCCTGTTGCGCGTAAATCCAAAATAGACAGTTTCTGCATGCCTGAGAGTGCATCCAGGTCATTTACACGGGATGATGCAAGATTCAAGAGACGCAAATTCCTTGTACTATAAAGAGATATGGCATCTTTTAGATTGACGTCTGCTCCAKATAGAAAAAGCTCGGTTAAGGGGCTATCCGATACAGTCCCCTTTCCAAATATCGATTCCACAACACAGTTGCAGATATTCAATGACACAATTGAGCTCATTTGTGGAATTACAGTGACCGCTGTCATCGCAAGGTTCAAAYGTTTCAATAACTTGAAGGATGACAGACACTGCGCTCCAATGTTAGTGACTTTGCTGCCCCACAAGTCGAGTTGCTCCAACAATTGAAGTACCTGTATCCAAAAAACAGAACTATGCCTTTGAGACAGAATGAATTCAGAGGCAGAATCGGCCAAAAAACAGGATAACGAAGAGGAGAGTAGCACAAACAGGGTATAACTTTCTAATCACTAGCATTAACCCCCAAAAGATCGAGAATTCATCATTTAAGATCACCAATTTCATCGATTGTATTGAGAGCATATAGAATTCAGACAGGATCAATAATTTATATCATCATGAACACAGAAACAAAGTTGCACGTGTTGGTCAACAAATAACTAAAATTGAATGAAAGAAAGTCCTCATATGACCCACTGAAAAGAGCCAAAAAAAAGGTACATAAGGACCAATTGGACAACTCGGTTGTTTAGAGGTGAAGCAGATATATCCAACAAAATGTTGTAAGGAGAGCCCACCTGGAAAGAGAGCAAGTTCGCATCAGTAACTGGGCAGCCCCCTAAATCGAGGGACACAAGAGTTGTGAGCGCCGACAGAAGTGAGAGCCCTTTTGCTCCAACACTAGTTTCAGCTAATCCGAGCTTTCTAAGCCCCTTCCACGAGGTAATATGAAACACTGCTTCATCGCTAATTCTSCTGCACCGAGCCAGGTTCAATTCCTCCATGGCAGCCAAACCTAAATTCAGAAAGGCATAAAAATAAACTCAAGGTTCGGGAATTGATTAAACTGTTGGTTTTGCCAAGGTAAGGCAACTCATGGGTGACCTGAAGCACAACCACATAAAACAGGACATGCACGAACCAGCTGTTCTCTACGGCAACACTGATGAATGACAAGCCTTAAAAGCAAGACTTTCACCTTGAGTATTACCAACCGTCAACTATACCCAAAAGCTGCACTTTGAAAAAAAGAGGAGAAATCCTGAAATTGTTGCAAGCAGGGACGACCAATACCTGAATGACATGATATCGACAGCAGAAATTTAATGCTGATTGTTCCAGCAACATATGCAAATGAGMAAAATGGKTTTTCAACAAAGAATGCATGCCTGTGAGTTGCCAGATAGCATTATTTGTCAATGCTTTACAGTCTGTGGCACGAAGAGCTCGTAAGTGACGACAACCGCCCAGATAAGCCATCCACTCCCCATCCACATATGATTCTCCACTCACGTCAACCTCTTGTATGCTTTGTTGAAACAATCTGCGCTATAAAAGACGAAGCAATAAGGACCCAAAGCAATTCTTAGTGTTCACACACTGCAAGCGGGTCACAAACATGKCATTCCATATCAAAAGGCGCTAGAGTTTTGATGCACTCTCTTCACAATCTCCGATCTGAGATAAAGAACGAAACCAGTGTCTTAACCTCATATAAGGAGATAAAAGTAACACGTACTCAACAAGGGGTGCAACCAGCAGGTGAGCACGCAGAAGTGCGTGGAAAAGTCGGTGAGCAAGCTCAGAGGGCAACATCTCCAACGTTCTGCGCTTCTGGCGCCAGGCCTTCACACTGGATTTGTCACGGCATGCTGAACTAACACACAAATCAAGCAAACTGGCCATAACCGGGGATGCAGGGCGAGGTGAAGCCATGGAGCTGAAATCAAGGGGACCAACAGGCATCACTTTGTAGCCTCTGAGAGGGTAATATGCATCCACAACTACTCTGCACTCCGAAAACTGCAAACACAGAGCGTGTTAATGCCACTACAATCCTCCAATCGGAAAGCAAAGCACTCTACACACAAACCTCTTTTAGTATGACCTTGACATTCTACAATATCCTGTACACTTGCCACACTACTGTTGACTGTAGGACACTTGTCACACATTCAAACTGTGTCATAAAGAAAATGTTGAGGCCCCAAGTGGTGAAATGATTTGAGCGCACAAGCTGTTCAATATATAAACAAGGTTACACCAATTCAACAAGAATTTGCTAAAACCGCAAAAATATTTGAAACGTCAGCATCATAGCGTCGAAACTCCCGACAGCTAAAGACTTGAAAGACAGTACAAAAAAACGCCAAGTGATGACCATTATCGAGACCTGGATCGCTCGCTGGAGCAGCGAAACCCAGCAGTAGCAATGAAAAGGTAAAATCCAACCTCACAGTGCAAACCAAATTGGTACGATGAAAGGGAAGCTAACGGAGACCGAAAAGAGCTAGTTGTACTTTACATTGTACAATCCAAACAGAGAGAGACTGCTTCTGTAGCACAAATTCTGGGTTCACTTTTACTTTAAGCTTAGAGTAATTATAATAGCAAAACGTACTGTACAAGCAATCCTTGCAACACAACAATTCTGTGAGCAAGAATTCCAGAATTATCCACACTAAGATTAGCAAAGCTCTTCACTGAACAAGTCGGTACGCTCAGTGAGGAGGATGCAGATTCAAGGTTGCGTCACCGGCATTCTAATGCACATTCTTTCTCGGTGTCTTGCCGCCACACCTAACACGCCAACTACACAAAAAACACTAAAGCAAAGTACTTCAAGACAAATTTGAGACTTAGAATCACTCAGGGCCGGATTCGAAAGGAAACTATGCAGTCTCGTGGGTGAAATCGTCACCTGTGACCACCGTAATTTAGAAATAAAACTGCAGATCGTGGGCTGTGATAGCGAGATCTGAAACCCGTACCACCTCCTGATGAGGCAACTTCACTACTTAAGAAGGCAAGACGCGTCACTGCAACCCATTCCTAATCCGAGCTTCTGAACCAGTCAAACAGCCAAATAAATTTGAAAACCAGCCAGGAGCAAGACGAACTCCCAAGCAACCAAGCCAAGGAAAGAGACACGAAACTTGTTTATCGACATTGGCGGTACTGAGAAGGCGGAAATATCTTACTTCGGGCTCAAGGTCAGGGATTCACTTTCTCACAATGGCCGCAAACCCTAGCATCAGCGCAAGGTACGATGCTTCTTTTTTTTCTTTGCGAAGTCAACTGAAGACATTGAATCGAAAGAGGATGGATGAAGATTTGGACGGGGAGACGCCGGGACTTGCGGCCCGTGCATTGTGAACAGTGACTTATCGTAGTAGGGTGTCAATCCTCATCACTCCAGCTTGGCAACCCCGGGCCCTTGCCTCGCTTCTCGGACACCGTCACCCCTTCGCAATAAACTTAACTTACAACTGCCGTGCCGATGATTGTCGCCATCTCTCATCTTGCTCTCATCGCCTTCTTCGTTTGTTTTTGCACTTGAGCTTCTTCTCGTGGTTCTCGCGATTCGCTTGTTACTCTTTTCTTTGTATTCTCTTTGTGTCCATTTCTTCTGCGCGGGATGCCGCACTGGTGGACTCCCTGTGTTGAAGCCTACCCTATCAGGTTCCCCCTTCCTTCTTCTGTTTCCTGGCGCTCTTTCCGATCCCTTCCCTTTTTYGAAATTCTTCCTTCTGGTTTGTGAGGCATCAGGTTCTTCTCACCGTCTTGATTTCGAACCCGGTTTCAGTGTGGTTGTGCGTTTGTTTGGTATGGCGAAACACTAGCGAGGCCTTCTCTCTAGATCAACGCTACATGATTTTTAGGGCTGCCCAATCGTCGGCTGTTACGGGAGGTTTTGAATTGGTTGTGGGGGTCGTCGATTATGGAGATTCTAGTTGGTTGTGGAGTTCGTGAAATCATGTTCAGTTTTCGTATTCTGATGAAAATGTCTTTCATGCTTTGGGCACCTGGATGTCTGATCGCTTTGCATTTTGAGGGATAAGCTTCTTCTCACCCACGCGTGATCCTTTGCGAACTGTGTTCTGTCTGTTAATTGTTTGATTGATATGGCGTAACGTGGGCGAGCTCTTCTCTCTAGGTCAACACTGAAGGGGTTTTACCATTATGGAGGATCAGGCGCATCCTTTTCACGTTCGGATTCTAATGAGTATGTRTTTACAATTTTGCCACCAGGATGCCTGATCGGAGACCGGCTAAGGTGAAGTCCATAGATAGGTCGGCGGATCCGGAATTTCCCAAAGCGACGCCGTTGAAGGAGGTGGTCGCGAATTGTGAGCAACGCTGGTTTGAGCAGACCCTCAAGGCCGCCAAGAATGGGGATATCTCCAGTCAATGCTTGGTTGGGCAGATGTTCTGCTCCGGATAYGGTGTGGCTGCCAATCCCAAGAAGGTACGATTTCCAGTTGTTAACGCAAAACCTCAAACTAAGTAAAGATTTTATTCTTTCGCGAAGTTTGTGAATTGTAGCGCAACGACTCCTGGGCTTCTCTTGATGGAAAACGTAACATTCTTGAATTGTAAGGCGGGGGATCCTTCTTCAGTGAGCTACTGTTTCACTGCAACAAGAATATATTTGTGTTACAGTGGTCCACAATGCATGGGCAAGCTTGCATTCAAGATGTACTACAGTGAAAGCAAACGGTCCCCGCCTTCAAGTTCAAGAATGTTATGAAGGCACTATGGTCGTATTGGCATTCTTTATTCAAGAAAAGCGAATTCTACAGTTTGGTTCTGTCATTGCATTGGTTGTGCACTTTTGTTAAGCATTTTTCGTTACTGCAGGGTAAGTTCTGGTTGCAGAAGGCTGCAGAGCTAGACATGGAAGCGCGCAGTCTCCTAGCCTCCCTATCAGGTGTGTTCTCTGTTCTTCAAGGAATGACTCATTTCTCTTCTCGAGTGTTTGTAAGGTAGAGGATAMAATTTGCGTCACTTTAAGCTTTTTTAACGTACGTAGGAGTGTGCTTTTAGAGAGACAAGTATAGAGCTTTGCGGAGATTACTTCGGATACAAGAGCCAAAAATTGTTGAGAATAGTTTTTATCACCAAATTGTGGGTATGAAGATCAGGTGGAGGCGGGATTGGGTCCCTTAACGGGTGTAATATCCTCTACTTTAAACCTTCCTGATGTCTCGTGTTTATGCTGTCGTTCACAGTGGGCAAATCAGTGGATTCTTACATGGAGGAACCTGAAGTTTGAGAGTCTGCCACCACGGGTGCAGCTTCCCATGCCAACTTCCACCATTATAAACCGTGAAGGAGAAATCATTTTCCTGACTTGGTGAATCAACCGTTGTGGGTGTTGGTGCTACATTCAAAACGACACGTTTTCTCTTGCCATCCGCAGGCCCGGAGTAGTACAACCAGGCTACGGCTRTGGAGTCCTRAAAGCAATCCTAAATTGTGAAGCTTTGCTGTGACTCCTGTTTGCCACAAGGAGGCGCTTTTTCTTTTTGTGACTSCTGTCTTCACAGTTGGATGGATTTGACAAAGCCAATTAGCAAGCTTCGATGCAGGAAGCGAAGAACAGATCCACGATGATGAACCACCACAAGATCATTTTCAGAGTTTTAATTTTCGAAGTTGAGAGTGCTTTAGTTGCAGGTTCTGTTGAAGATGAACACTGTGGAGTGATTGTCTTGAGGTATGTTGGCCTTGTTACAATTACAATTGCAGTTGGAACCTTGATATCCTCGTCGACACAGACTTGGAATCCCGAGGTGGTTCTTATTACCAACATTATTCTCTGCTAGATTCCTACTGGAAACTCTTGGCTTTAGCTGGCTTGTGAGGAGGAATTCATTCATTTGGTTCCTTTTAAGAGCTCATTGTATTTTATATGTAGATGAAGGTTATACAAGTAGCTGTTATGAATAGTCAAGGGTGAATTTTTCCTTGTTTGTGAATAAAAATGTATCTATTCGTTACACTCTGACCTGATCAATTCCTCTTGCCGTGATGAACTTGAACTCTTCTCTTTTTCCTGTTTCCCCATAACTTATTAGTGGTGGCAAAGGGCGAGGCTTTTCTCTTTACAGTGCTGCTTTATAAGTTAGGTTCAACTCTTTTCATCAAGGAAGTTGTTTCGTTTGTTTAAGGAAGTTGTTTCGTTTGTTTGTTATTGGGGCTATCTATCTTTTAAGTTAGGCTGTTTTTTTTGTTTTTTTTGTTTTTTTCGTTACGTTGAGATCTCCCGGACCAAGTGTCCCCTAGTGGCATGCTTGGTACTGTTGGAAAGCTCTCAACAAGGAGGGGTGCACGGGCTTTGTTTCGTGGCGTTCTAACCTATAGGGTGAAAGTTATTGAATTTCAAAGTTTTTATCCATCCAAAAGTTTGAAAATTACTTGTACTTTGATTTTACCTATGGCAACGGCATAGGGCACAATAGTCCATCCTTTAAATCAGGTTGTTTGTTTGTTTTGTTTTATTTGTTACATTGAGATCTCCTGGACCATGCGTCCGCCGGTGGCGTGCTTGGTACCATCGGAAAGCCCTCGGCGAGGAGGGGTGCATGGGCTTGGTTTCGTGGCGTTCTGATCCACAGGATGAAAGTTATTGATTTTTGAGTTATTTTTGGTTTTAAAAAATTAGAAAATTAGTTTTACTTTTCTTTTGTCTGTGGCAACGACATAAGGCACATTAGTAATCTTGAAATTAGGCAATGTGTGAAGTCATGATGTGTTGACCTTTTCATAGGTGCATCATATATCTCCTTGACTAGCTGATGTTTTTGATACTTGGTGTTTTGATTGATTTCTTGTGATTGACAAACTAGCGGTTCCTAGTAGTGTTGGAAAGATCTCGAGGCAAAAGTGTATCTTATGCACAGTTCTTATATTTACTTACAATGGAGGATATATGGAATTTCAAACTATATTGGTATTCAAATGAGCTTAAAGAAAATTCAAGCTGAAGTGGGACCTTTATAATTTTTAGGACCAAATTCACAATGATTGAGGAATACCAATTCATTCAAGTACATGTTTTATTTAGTGCTATTTGTTTTGTTTTGATTTTAATCTCCACAATTAAGACCAAATAGGTTGTTTATTGTATTGCTACAATATCTTTGAAGAAGGTGTATATAGAGAAGGCTTATACAATTAGGCAAGACATACAGTACTCCATTTTATATATTATTCATATTTTGTCGTACAATAGAAATTAAATTAGGCCCACAAGTCAAGATTAGCATAGTTAGGCCACCATAGGTGTAGAAATGACACAAAAACAATATATGAATTTCTTTGAATTAAAATAAAAATAGCAATATGACATTAAAATCACAATAAATTTCATAAAATGATTTAGAGCATTTCTTCTAACTACACATGTCACATTCTATTTTGGAATTCCTTAACAATTACCTATTTGGATAATGTAGGATTTTCATAACATTCATCATCAATTGTGTAGATGGTTGAAGCTTTTGGAATTTAAATATTTTGGTCTATTTTTTTTTCTCATATAGCCATGAATCTTTAATTCATAAAATGTATGGGAATACTTTCAATATCATTTTAAAATTTCAAGAAGATAGTGCATACATTGTAGGTTTAAGAAGAGTTGGACTTATTAAAAGATGTAAATCAAATTTCAAAACATATTTGATCTAAAAAATAATAGAGATTAGCCAACATAGCCTACAATTGGAATATAAGTTTCAATAAGATTGTTGTAGTTGTGACATTAAATTTACAATCTTGGAATATCTTTATAGGGAGGCACATAATATTTTGCTCTCTATAACCATGAGGCCAAAGATGTTGTCTTTACCATCCTTCAATAAGATTGTTGTAATTGTGACATCAACCCCTAAAATTCCATGACTATGTTTTCACCCAAAATGCTCCAAAACTACCTGTTTTAATACAAGTACCAAATTTCTGAAAAAACTTTTTTTTGGCACATGTAACCGTAGGATCTTGTAGTGTGCTGACTTGAAAACATGTAATAAAAATTTCAGAGATTTCCACTAAGTGGATTGCAAGATACAAGCATTCAAATTCACCGAAATTATTTTTTGGGCCCTGCAAAAACTAGGGCAGCTGCTCATCACAAGCTCATTTTTCTATGAAAAAATCTCCAAAATGGTGGTGCTTCTTTAAATTCTTTTTTTAGACAAGTTGGCCACGCGCTTGAAAAATCTCAGGTCATTTGGAATTGTACAACATACGGGAAAAAATAATAAGTAGACAATAGTGAATGATTCAAAATACTAAATTGTTAAGAGTTTAATCATGGAATTGAAAAATGCCAATCCCAATGGTTTCAATATTGTAATTAACAATGATGATTTTGTTTTTTTTCCGAAATTATTGAAAATTGAGTGAGATAAAGGACTTTAAAGTTAATTTTGGAGTAGACAATCTATAAGTGCTTGCAAACAAAAAATCCTCATAACTTTTTACTCATTGATCAAAATGGAATGATTTAAAGCTTTTCACGTACATATAACTTTATAAAACCAATTCCAAATTTTTGTTTTTGAAGAAAGTGATTTTTTCTAATCTATCCAGGCTACCCATTTACAAAAAAATAACATATTAGACCATAACTTTTGACACACATTTCCAAATGTCATGAAATTTAATGCATATGAAAGATATTTTTTATCCCCACCTTCTATTATAAGTTGGGCCAAAAATCTGAAAGTCTCCAGTTGCAAGTACCTGCCCAAAATTGCTATGTAGCCAAAAAATGCACATTGGTAAAACTAAAATCTTGAAATATCTTTACAAGGAGGCACGTAATTTTTTCTCTATATAACCATGAGGCCAAAGGTGTTGTCTTTGCCGGCAAGAAGCTTTTGTGGGAAGAATGTCATATAATAATGCACTTATTATTACATGCATAGGATTTGGAGATATAGAAGTTAAGATTAAGACACATCTAGTGAGACTTAATTGCATATATGACCTTCATCCGTAAAATTAGCATTCCATTGCTACCCAACTCAAAACCCTTCAACATGACCTTCCCAACATACTATTGTTGTCTTGGTGGTATTTACCGAAATCAAGCCTTTAGTGAGTTTGGGGCTAGATTTAAAGTAAACCATGAATCTACTTCAAATTTCATAGAGGCCCAATGTCCATTTGGTCATTGTTGGGTATTGTGAAAGCAAATGGCTTAACCCGTAAATGCCTAAGCCTTTTTTTTAACTTTTAGGAATTTGCTCTACATTGAACAAAAAGCCAATATTTTGATAAGATGAATCAATTTTTTTTTAAATATAACCGTACAAATTCAATCTAGACATGTTAGAGATCACGAAGGAAAAGAAAACACAACAATATTACTTATGGATTGAAAGATTATAGTGTTTGATCATGAGGGTGTTAAAACTATAAAAGTAAGCTGAGTCTTTCAATCCTCTTTTCACATGTCAAATCTAAAAGGTTGGTCACCAAAAAAATATGAGGTTAAAGGGCTTAACACGCATAACTCCAATCAATTTGTGGCTTCTCAAAATCTACTCTAGATTTTTTCAAATGAATTTTTCATGTGGTTTTTTCTCCAAGCTCTAGTGTATTTGAGGCTCACTTCCAAGCTCCCTCAACACTACAAAAAGTCAAGATTGCAATGGACACCCTTGCACACAATCTTGAATTGAAAAATCATAATCGATCAATCATTTTTTATGCTAAGACTAGACTTCAAAAAGAAGTTTTTAAACATATGAACTACCAAAAATAGCAACTTGGTTTGGTTTGGTTTAACTTGAAAGTTTTGCAAACACCAAATTTTGGTGCCTTGGTCATTTAGGGGTTAAACTTAGTTTGCAGAGGGCATTGTTGCATTTAAAAGAGAGAAAAATGTAAAAACATTGTAGAGTGGAATGTCTAAAACCAAAGAAGAAAACAACAGAGAGTAGAAATGCCCTTAAAGGACCATGGGGTTCCTACTATACACCCCGTATTTAGCCTTATATTTCTTCAATTGTGGTTTTATATGTGAATTGTGATACATTGTTATTTACGAGATATCATGATCATCAAATTACTTTGCATTGAAAAATATTTGGTCAATGTTTATTTGATCAAATACCACCAAATTCATAATATACTATATGGTCACAAAGGACTTCTTGGTCCTTTAAGGGTTAAAGCAGAGACAAAGTGGATTGAAATGAAAGTGTGATATTGAAGTAAAGTTCTATAATGCATGTATTTAAACTATAAGTATAGGGAGGAAGGCAAAGAACATATTTAAGGAAAAAGATGCCTTAGAAGGCTGTGAAGTACATCTACCATTAAGCCCTTCCAAGCTCCTTCCTTTATTAAAAGGGCCTGGATTATGGAGCATAAAGCCCCCGTAATAGTGCCAGGCACTATTACGCGGGCTTAACGCAGTGGGAGCCCCCTCACACGAGGGCTTCCCGTCGTGTGAGGGCCTCCCACTATACAAGAGGCAAGAGCTTGTCGCATCAATGGTATGATTACATAGTATGTACTTGAAGGTAGTGTTGACATGTTTTAAATAGAAAATACCAACAACATTATGTGAATATATTAATTTTCTTTCAATAAAATTCATTAATCAAAATTTATAGGGCTCAAAAGTTCAAAGGCAACTTGATCAACGTGCTTATAGAGAAGGCAAAGGGTCGGCAAGCAATTAAGCAAGGTGTGATTTTTTTTCATTCATTTTGAATGTTTATATCTAGCAATCTATGAAGACAAGTAGGCTAAAAATTTTCCACAAGTTTTTGCAATTGTGTAAAGCAAGAATGAGTAGTTGAAACTTGAAAATTAGAAAAAAAAAATTCAATTTTCATTGACTGCACTAAAAATGATAGTTTTAGAACAACTTTAGAAAAATGAATTCAATTTCTATTGCAAATTCATGAGATTTAAAATATATAAAATAAAAATTATGTATTGACCGTATGAATTTTGATTCTTTTAAAATAGGATTTTTCAAATTAAAGTTGAAATCTTACTTATGTAGTTGCTATGGCAAGAAAATCTTCTCAATCTTAGATTATTTGGGTATGTTGGACACCTCCATTATCTTTGAAAATTGGCATGCAAATAAGTAATATAACTACTACCTCCACAACAATAGAAATTATTAAAGTTGGATACATAGTACCTCCTTCTCTACAAAGTTGAGTCAAACTATTAGCTGTCATTGTTGCGTAGGGTCAAAAAAAAAATCTCTAACTTTGGATGTTATAGTTTTGCAATCTATACAATCAAGGGGTCTCAAATTTTTTCACTCATTCCTATAGTATTCTACTATTCTAGTATGCATTTGTATCGTTGAAAGCTTAAAAATGATTTTATTTTTCAATTATGCTCAATGCCCTAGAAAATGATAGTTTTGGATACTTTTTGTGAAAATAATCAAAACATCAATTATAGAGGTAAATCCCTAAAGAATGTGAGGTTAATTGATTGGAAATAGTCAATTCAATTGATCATATTATGAAAAACATATTTCAAGTGAGGCCATATTTTATATTACCAAAATCAAAGAAGAAGTGATGAACTTGATACGTTTCTGTTAACTGATAAATCCATCATTTAAGAGAAGTTGTATGTTTGTTTGTTTGTTTGTTTGTTATGTTGAAATCTCCTGGACCATGCATACTCCGGTGGCATTCTTGGTACGGTTGGAAAGCCCTCAGCGGGAGGTGCACTAGCTTGGTTTCATGGAGTTCCGACCTACGATGTAAAAGTTATAGATTTTTGAGTTATTTTTGGTTTTTAAATATTTTTTAAATACTTTTACCTTCATTTCGACTACGACAAGGGCACAGGGCACACTAGTCAAGTTGAAAAAACAAGTCTTCAAATGACCTATTTAAAGTGGTTCTTAAAAATATGCACCAACATTGAATATGCTAACCTTTTAGAGGTTGAATTGTTAATATATACATTTATTATGAATATCAACTATATAATATCATTACCTCTAAAGTTGTACATTGAAACACTTTGCCATGCAACTTACCAACATATGACATGAAATAATGCATATGTTTTTTACAATTGTCCTCTAGGCATAATTGTCCTCATTGCAAAAAACGCTAACTGTTTTGAGGACACTTTTGCAAAACTATGGTTGGCTTTTGTTATAACTTTTGAATAATGAACCTAATGCAAAGACAAATGAAGTGGTTTCCATATTTTGTGATTGTAATTGTATCCCTTATTTTTCAAAAATTTTAAAAATCATTTTATATTCAAGAGTCAGTTTTGCTAATTTGTCACACTTTTGGACTTAGGGGTTTTGAATACAAATGAGTGGTTTCAACTAATGATTTTTAGCTAAAATTTTGTGGTATATTCCTATAATAGGCAGACATGTTTCTACCAAACATCATCTAAAAACACATTATTCTATGTCCTCATTAGGAGAAGTATGAGGTCTCCAAAAGGCTGTGAGTTCTAAAAGGTCGGGGTGCTATTACGGGAAAAAAAAAAAAAAAAATGAAATCCTGCGTGGCACTACTAGTGCCACGTCAAATTCTCAATAAAAAATTTATTTATTTATTTATTTATATTTTATGAATTTTTTATGAATTTTTTTTAAAAAAAAATTTAGAAAAAAAAAAAAAAAAAAAAATTCTGTAATGTCACAGGGCCTTGAGGTTGATTTGTTCTAACAGCCTTTTGGAGGGCTCATACTTCTCCTAATGTCATGTTCATGCAAATAGGCCTCTCTTGCTCACATACTTCTAAACAATATAAATACTTTTGAACTCACCTTTTTGGTCCAAAATCTCATCACCATCATGTCCTCACAAGTGGACAATTTTTAGTTTTTTTGATTTCATTATTGTTTAGAAGTGTTTAAACCACGCGCAAGGGAGGCCTATTTGCACAACCCCGGAGGACATAGAATAAGGTATTTCTAGATGCCTTTTGGTAGGAACATGTCTGCATACTTTACAAATATGGTGAATTAATTTTCATTCAAATGACAATATTTCATATGCCATTTTCCAACCGTGAGGTTTAAACACATCTGAGACTAGTATAGATTTTAGACTGCATAGTCTAAACCATCTAAGGCAGGTATAGATTTCAGATCATGTGGTCTAAACTATAAAAGTACCAAAGTTGTAGAATAACTGCCATTTTAACAAAATGCCCCATGAATATACTACAATAATTTAGCTAAACAACTCATTTGTATTCAAAATCCCTAAACCCAAAATTGTGACAAATTATCAAAGTCCAAAGTTAAGATCTAGGAAGGAAAATTGACTTTTTGATACAAAATGATTTTTTTAAATCTATCAAAAATAAGGGATGCAATTCTTTCTTTTGTCTTTTGCATTGGGTTCATTATTCAAAAGTTACGATAGATGGCAACCACATGTGGAAAGTACAACAAACTTGGAAAAGTAGCCCGCCATTGATACCGCTTCCGCTTGTGGTAAATCAAAAGGAGCTAGTTATGGGGGAGTTTTTTTCTTTTGCAAAAGTGTACACAAAATAGTTGGTGTTTTTTGCAATGACCCTTAAAGAAATATATATGTTGAAGTACTTTTCTAAACTTTACATCACCTAATAAATAGTCATGTTCAACTACTAATACTACCCAAGTTCTCCCTATAATGAAGGTGATTGCAGAAAACATTTGTTGTACTTCAAAATTTTCCTATTAGGATGCTTGCACTAAACAAAATAGAAGTTATTTTTTGTTTTGCCTTAACATTCGTATTAAAAATCTAAATGACTCAAGATTTATTTAAAGATTACATGATTGTTTTACATCTTATATAATATTTCCTATATTTTTCAAAAAAGTTTAATATTTGTCCAATCTATAGGAAAAAGATTGAAATATAGGGTCTCTCCTCTTCAGTTCTATTATGATCTGGAAGTTCAATGCAAATTAAATGTAATACCATTCTATATCACAAATAAGCCTGAAGATCCCGGAGCAATGCTATTACAAGCACATTCAAGTGGTTGGAATAACAAGAGATGTACGCATGCCCAATTCTTGAAATTCAAGCATCACAATCTTGTAATTGGTGAATTTTGTCTTTGTTAGAGTAGAATATATACTTCAACACATACACTAAGAAATACTACAAATTAAGTATACAAAAAAAAAATTAATACAAAGAATTTAGCATTGTTTTAGAAAAATGTTTGGTTAGATTATAGCTTGTAACAAACTAAGAATTCCAGGGATTATATCATAGAAACAATAATAAAATATTTTAGAATGGATAAAACAATGAAAGAAAGTGAGGTTGAGTGAAGCATTGGAGGGCCAAAATTTGGTTTTCCACCATGGTCACAAATTTTGAGGTAAATAATCCGAGAATTGATCCTAGAAGGACACTATAGACACTAAGTTTCCCTTGGATGATAAAGAATCTTTCAATGTAAAACAAAAATTCATATGTTCATCCTTGAAATTTTGTATGAAAAGAGGAGATCTTGTTCAATAGTTTGATCTCAAATGAATGCCTTTTCTTTAGCAAAAATGATTTACATGGTACCCCAAAGGATGATTTTTACGGTGACCAATCCATTTTTCTAGGATCAAGCTATCCCATTTGTGCTACAGTTTTGCTTGAAATTTGATTTGAAACACTACTAAGTGTGGTTTTGTTGACCACTTGGAGTTCTTAAAATTGGAAAAATCCTATGCTTTATATTGGAGGTAGAACTCCAATTAGGCTTCCAACACTCCACCTCCAGCTTCCAACCCTTGCAAAGTTGGAGGGAATAAATTACAGAAAAGATTTAGGAAGAGGATTGTAGATCTAGTTAGGACTTAGGAAGGATTGACCAGTACAAAGTTTGTTCAATTAACAACTATCTCTTGTGTAGATGGAGCTTCAATGCCATGGGTGACTTTCTTCCTTCTTCTTAATTTTACTTAATACTAGCCTGATGGAAAAAAACTGTGAGAATGCCCATGCACTCAATTACCCCCTTCCTACAATCCTCTAAAACCACGTCAAGCAAGGCTTCTTCTATTTGATAGTCTTTATTCATTCAAACGAGACTCTTACTATAATAAAGATAGTCACACAATCTTCACTACTCTAGCATTTTGTAAAGAATGGAAACCTAAAGCTTAGGGATTGGCTGGGGAATGTTGGTATACGAGTGGGGACTGGCGAGCGGCGAGCGGGGAGCAGGGATTGGTGAGCGGGGAGCAAGGAAGTTAGAAAATGTTGAAAAATAAGAAGAAAAAGTATGAAAAAGTGAACCAAAATTTAGGAAAAAGTACAAGAAATTGTTGTAAAATTTTAGGAAAAAATGGATGAATTCATGAACATTCGTTCAATAATTGGTGGAGCTGAAAATGAAGTGGATGATAGTAGTTGGATGAAATGGATGAAATTAGTTGGATGAAATTGATGAAATTAGTCGGATGAGATGGATGAAATTAGTCGGATGAAATAGATGAAATCAGTTGGATGAAGGATGAAAGTAGTTGGATGAAAGAGGTTGGATGAAATGGATGAAATGATCGATGCAAAATGGATGAAATGATTGATGCAAAATGGATGAAATGATTTATGCAAAATGGATGAAATGATTTATGTAAAATTGGATGCAAAATTGGAAAATAAAATGGATTAAAAAATGGATAGACATTCAGATGGTGAAATGATTTTCATGAAAAAGATAATTCATATGTAAGGAAAAATAATATCTGAAGTCAGTGTTGGAAAACCATCACAATCCGCTGAAAACGGACCCAAACATTTCAATTTCTAGACCATTATGGAAGATTTTTCTAACAGCATTTACCCACACTTCTTCTAAACTTGCTTTCACTTGGGGAAGAGCTTCTCAAGAACTGGTATAAGACCCAACTACTATTGACTAGTATAACAAACATATAATGAAATTAATATTGAAAAGAATATAGAACAGAAATTGGAGTACTGTAATAAGGCAAAATAAAAGAGAATCCCCAGCAAGTGAAATTGAACAACATGAATTCAACAAGACAAATGCCACACACTTCTTTAGGTATCATGGTCTGAAGTCAAAGTGCCATCACTCTCTGATGTCGAACTAGCCTCACTCTCTGATGCTTCTGAATCTACCTCTACAGCCTGATCTGATACAAAGTCAAGAACACGTGGATCAACTGAATGTGCTCTAGAAGTTGTCTTGGGGTTGGTTTTGACTAGAACTTTGGAACAAGCCTCAACATATACGGGTAGCTTGAAAGGTTTGGGTGGGCTTGGAAAAAATCCATTGTTTCCAAAGAACGGTACATGCCTCATTTCCGTAGCCTTTCTGCACATCCACAAAAAATCGAGTGAGATCATAGTACACTGTGGTGGTATAGATGATTCAATAAAAGTGAAGAAAGGAAAAACTTACTTACTGAATCGTGACGTCTTCACGATCTTTTGTACCGGTACTTCAAGGTCTTCCACATCTTCGGCCTTATCAGGGCGGGGCGGGGCGGAAGTCACCACAGATGATTGACGCAAAACGGGTGCGATGCACGCATCGAAAACGGCCTTGTCCTCTTCAAACGCCAAAATATGACGATGTGAAGCACGACAAGCTTGAATGCTTGCACCTGCCCACATGAAGAATGAGTAAGAGACGTCATGTGTTAAACTAAAATGGCTTTGTACAAAGCATCCAAAACCATGCAATAGTAGAAGCCGAGATTACCTGTTGACGCTGTGCAGTCCACCACGACGTCCCCGGGTTTAGAGCATGCTTCAACAAGCATTTGCATGAATTGTCGAGCCTTTTTGCGAGGGCCGCGCCAAGGTATGTCTCCATTAATGGTGACATCCTGTTTGTTACAGAAGTTTTGTAGGATGTCATCGCGGGCAACATTGACACCCACCTCATCATGAGAGGGGACGAACTGAAACGGATATTCGCTCTCCGACTTTGGTCCACAATCTCGAACCACAAGCGAAATCGCAAAGCGCATAGTCTGCAAACAACGGAAAATAATAATCAGTGCCCATAAGTATGAAATTTGGATGATGTACAAGTGTGAGGGTCGAGAATAGATGGTTTGGATAGTACCGTCTTTGTAGGGTCAGTTGGCAATGTCAAATGGAGATGATTCATGCCGAACCAAGTGTACAGTATCCTGAACTGGTATTCTTTGCAACAATCGAGGAGGTGACTTCGATGAGGCTGAGATGGGGCTGGGTACATCACAAGCAGACCCCCGTAGTCGTGGAGATATTCATCAGCAAAGTCAAAGATAGGCAGCAACCACTTGTCGTGGAACCGATTCCTACATGGAATCGGTCCTGGAGGAGATGAAATCGTAGGAACATGTAGACCTTCGGGAACATCTGCAAAAATTAAATCCACCGCCTTCTCCGTACTTAAGACACCATTGAAGCGGCGTTCCTTGTCTTGGACATGCTGCAGTACAAGATTCCATTGGCATGGCAAAGATCAGTGTCAGACGGTCAAGTGGCGAACATTGGTGTTGTTACTATAAACCAATGCATTGAACCCAAGTAGTAATAGTTATAAAATATATTAGAAGATTTGAGGCTGAAGGGTTTACTAATGACAAGAAGGCAAGGACGTCGTCGAAGGCCTTCTTATTACCGGGAAGAATGCCAACAGACAAGTTAAGTATACACTCATCGGTGTCTGCAACCGGATCTAAGGTCTGAACTGTTGGCGCCAATCCATGCACCAGCCTCTCTTGAGTGAGCGAGAAGCCAGACGAACCTTCCTTCACGTTGGCTGTGCTAGTGGCTGGTTCTTGTAGTGGTGTCTCTGCTTTCCTCTTCAAGAGTTTCTTGTTTGCCTTTTCTTTCTCCTTCTCCGCTCGGGCTTCCAACCTCTTCTTCTTGCTCTCATCGGTCTTCTTTTTGGCCTCTTCCATCCTTGCCAGCTTTCTCTTGTCCAAGGCGTCACGCTTCTTGACGGCTTTCTGTCTGGCCTCCGGGTCCAAGCCTTTGAACTCATCGAATTCTGGGACTACATCGGATGATTCCTTCAGCCTTCGAAATAGAGCCTCTTCTTCCGGTGGAGTGGTACCGAAGTTGCATTCAAGGTACCACGGACATGCCTGCAAATGTGGGCTTGTCCAATTCTTCACCTGTGTGGGAGAGAACATGCAATCGGGAGACAAGCCATCACGCCATGTGGTCATAAACGGTGGCACATCCGACTTGGCTAAGGCCTTCTTCGGGTATAGTTCAAACTTGAAATACCTGCATGTGGAGGATGAAATAACGTTACTGAGGTGGACCRACAACTGAAGAAGCAAACATACTTCTAGTATTGAGTGATGCAGGATAACGGGATTTCACACCAATTCCATTCCAAAATGAACTGACCGTATGAGGAGTAGTCAGGCTTAGCTATAGGAACTTAGACCTCTGAAATAAACTAAGGACAATATAAATATGGAAACGCTACAAAGATATATTGAATAGAGAAATGCAGAACTACAAAGTATAAGGATTTGCAAATGTGAGAAGTACCTGTATATCAATCTCTTCATAGCAAGTGAAGATCCTCTGTATCCTTAAATGAGTCTGATTTTTTGAAAGCATCGGCTCCCTTGAAAATACCCGTGTAGGCCTGGTCCCAGAGTTTCATGCGCCACCCCTCCAAGTACTCAGTCAAAGTTTGCGGCTTAGTTTCGACCTCCATGTCCAGCGTAATATTGTCTTTACGCAAAATGGACTCAAGCATCTCGTTTGCGGACTCTTCCATCTACAATGCTCAAGGGATCAGTATTAAAAAATAACGGGAGTGAAACCTCAAATCATGAAATGTCTTGTACACAATTGCAAACTTTAAAGTAACACATGTGAGTACACACAAGAACGGTGAAATTTTCACAATCATTAAGGGTGCTTGAACATATCCCAGCATACCAACAGGCCTTTGTAAGAAACAACAACAGCTTCTCCTCATTGGCTGGATGGGGAGGAAGTTTTTGGGCTTCTCTAGAAGGTCCAGAGGCATTAATCCACTTCACCCATCTCACTTTAAATGCCAAATTTACGTTGGCAGTTGCAATCAATTGAAGCTTCTCAAGCGTGAGCTCCGGTGTGGCGAATAGGCTCCAATGCCTCTCAATCTGCCGATAGAAAGGAGGTTTTATGAATTAGGACCTCAATAAACCATGTAACATTAGGGACTACGAAAATATCTTGGTGTAAAAAATCACCTCAGGTAACCATTCTTTCCCGAGGGCTGGTGATGCTACCGCCACAATTTTAGATAGCTTCTTGTACAGTTTCTCAGTGGAGTCCTTAATGGAGGCGCGCATCGCAGCTGCCACTCCCTCCTTCTTCACCGCCTCTTTCAGAGTGTCTTCGTAGTACTTTCGCACCGCTACGTCAGCGGCTGTTGAAATATCTTGCTACACAAGCAAAGAAGATTGAGTTGTCAAGGTCTAAGGTCATTCAATGATGGATACACCTACATCAACATCAATAACATCTGACCAATACAAAGAAATGGAATTGTAGAAATAATTCCCTTACCTTGAATATGAAAGAAGTGAACACCTCCAGAGGCATTTTGTACCAAGTCTTCCGTGTAGACTGTTGGCATGTTTGCACGTCCTCTGGGCTGAGAAGCTCTTTAAACTTCTCAATCTCCATAACCCCGTACTTCTGTACCCTGTAGAGGGTGTGCACAAGATTGGTCTTAACGTGCGAGTTTTCGGTGCTCCTGTCGGACAATGACATCAACAAATTAGTTGAAATGAAATGCTGAATGAAACACCATAAAATTAAAAGAGAGACATGCACAAATTCGTGAACAAGTGAATGAGGCTCACTTATTAATATCATGCATGGCCTGCATGGCCACGCCGATTATGTTCCTTGTATCCAGTACAATCAAGTCCACGCATATGTGCCAATCCATATCAAGAGGATGAAGGCGAGAAATGTGATTCATCCACGCTATTCGTCTGTGGTTCCCATCACAGACAAAAAATTTGGACTCTGCTAAATAAGCCAAGTCAGGGTTGCTCTTCAATTGCATTGTAAATTTCTCATTTGCGATATTCCATAGGGGACCCCAGCCTTCCTTCTCAGCAACAGAAAACTGAGAGGGATTGCCATCCTCATCTGCTATAGAAACATAGAAAACCCGTGCCCCCTCTTCATAACCGTTGGTGAACTTGTTTTCCAAGAGAGTCAAGTCGCATGCCAATGTTGGACGCACCATAGGCATTGGCACCAATCTGCACAAGGGAATTTGCATCCGAGAGAGCGCCGAGGGTGAAATCCTCAAACTCGATATGACAGAAATGGTATCCATCTTCTGGGAGCATTTGATGTCGTCTTCAAATAAGCCATCTTGGAGTCCCTCATTTTTTCCCTCGAACTCACCATCTGTGTCCGTATCCGAGACATCCTCAGATTGTAGTTCAGAATTCAACATGGCTGATCCTGCGGATTTGGGAGTTGTCTCCAGTGGATGCAATGTCTTGTTGTTCTGCATTACATTTAAATACTTCATTATGGGAGTGCAAACCAAGAAATTATCTGAACATGCAACCTATAAAGCTTAATATCCCCCTCATAGAAAGCCCCCACATACTGTGATCTTCATAAAAGGCATAATTCATTTGAATCATAACTGCTCCCACATTAGAAACAAGATACCATGTCATATAATGATAATTAGAGAAGATAATAAACATTGACTCATATGTCCAACGCATAAATGAAAGGAGGGAATTTCTAATGACCAGAACCCTACATAGAAATCAGCATGATGGATTTGAATCCACATAACACCCTAATCTGACCACCCCTTTTCCCAGAAGAAGTACAATGTACTGCTACGGTGACAATTCTACTTGTCCCTAATTATCATCGTCAGTGTCATCTAAGTCCTTGAGCAAATTATCTAGACTTACAGTTGGCCATGGCGCACATCTGGTTCCATTGAAGACACCCAGCGATATCCGCTGAGGTCGGCCGGTCCTCGAAGAGGCCAGGACACCACGCAGACCGACGCTGGAACATAGAGTCCCAATGTCATCAAGTACAACAGCCAGGACACATTTCATCATTTTATGTCAGGAATTAAAATATTATGCCGTCAGGCTTCTATGGATGCACATATCCTAACTGACATATATTGAGTATGATTCTAGATATCATATGTCTTAAATTAATACTTCAATAACAGTCATTTTCCCTTTTTTAAGCGCCGCCCACATAGTATGATGTACACTTCACATAATGAGTTGTAAATAGAAGTMTGTATATCATTTATTCTGCAACTATCCAATCAGTTTACATTCATTATAGATTTCATCCAGAAGATTTCATGTTGGCATGGTTAGTATGACCTTCTGAACACTAAGSATGACATCCATACCTTAAAAACARAATCACAGCCAAAGCAGGTTCTTTCTTGTTTTTTAGTTGATTATGCTCTGGAGAGAGTTGTGTGCTGTTTCTGTCTGCTTATGTTTCGAAGAGTATGAAGCGTTAGCAAGACAATGAATATGATGGCAATTGTAAGGGCAGTGGGAGAGGGGGTTCCAATTTCATTTCCGGTTGCTGACCTCGGATATGCTGTTGTGAGTTCGTCTCGATTAAGTGCTCGATTTCTTCTTTCTGAAAACTCGGTAGATATTGATGAGGAAGTGTTTGACAGTGAGACTGATGAGCTGACGCATACAATAGGTCAAGAGCCCGTTGTCGCTGGACCTCTAAGACAATGGCATCTATGTCCCGGTAGGTATTTAGCTTATGGTTTACCTCAGTGCACTGTAGGAGCAACCACTCGACATGGTACCACTGTAGTATCTAGCACTAGCAATATCGAGAGAGCATCATTGAAAACTGTGAAAATTGAGCCCGGAGTAGAGATCATTGACATTGGGAGTGATGATTCTGATGGTTCCTCACCCCCACACAAACTTTTGAAACCTACTTTGTCTCCATCATGTCAGGGGTGTAGTACAGTCCGTTTTCCTTCTCCAGGCTTAGAGGCAACATTCCCATCTTATCACGGATCCTCCATTATATCATGTTTACGGAGGTTGGTGAATACCAAGGGCTCTAGGAACCCGTTCAAAAAAGTCGATTGGAACACAATACGAGTTTGTGTAGTTCAATTTGTCCCACCTTCGTATAACGGTGATGTGATTTTTGAGTTACCTGCACTCGGGGATCAGTCTGTGAGTTCAACTCAAGCTAAAGGTCTTACGGGAATGGAGAAACGGTACGACGGTCATGTCTGGTCAAACCTTCATACGATGCATATCAAGAACACAGATGATTTAACGTTTCGCTTGTCATCCTGCGTAGGCCATCTCCGTTGTGACAATCCGACTTGTGATTACTTATCTAGGCAGCACCGTGTAGCTCCCATTAACGAGACTGAATGGGATGGTTGCTCTCTTGTTCCATTTGAGGTTGGTGCTGGTCCTCCGTCAGGTTCCACTATCACCTGCAAGATGTGCACAAATGTTCCATCCTGTGTCAGTGGTTGTCCTGCCAAAGTGTATTATGTGGTTGGAACACAAGACATGACTCGGGCCTGTGTTCATTTTGGTACACACAACCATCCTGTCAAGGATGGTGATTGTCGGGATTCCAAAGAAAGAAGTCGGTCTCTAATATCCGATCAAGTGCAGCGGAATCCATCTGGGACGAATTCTTCTATCATCATGGAGGCAAGCAAGGAGTTTCTTGGTGAGATGCTTCTGYGACCTGAAGGAGTGCAGGCTACACAGTTTGGAATTGAAGAACTCACGCCGGTTCTTGAGAAGTGCAAGTTCATGAGCTCACCAAGTATTCGAAATGAAGTTACRTCGTTCAAGTACTTCCGCCGTTTTGGAGTTATGGATAGCATCACAAAGCTCCGTGGTTGTAGCAACTGGGCTTTTGTTCAGGAGAACAAATTCCCTGGGCAGGGATTCGACACCGACAAAGTGTTCGTGTTCAAGATGTCCGAGGTTGGACTTGGCAGTGGTGTAGACTTAGTAACGTGCATGCAACCTGGTGGTGACTTGGAGGATGCTTGGATAATGTTTGACCACGTTCGGCGAGTCAAGCAATGGACAACAATTGCGTGCCATGTTTATGACGCAACCTACTGCCGTGTCATGAGTATTGCTGTTTGTGATATGCAGTCARAGGATGTTGTTGCGCAATGCGACTTTTGGAAGAATTTAAATATTGTCATGGGGAGACATGGAATTACGTTACCCTACTTCAAGGGATTCATGGCTGATTCAGCGCAAGCAAATTGGAATGCAGTGCGAATAGTTTATGGAACTGGAGACCCAACCGATCCCATGCCAAATAGAGAACAGACTTGTTTATTCCACTGGATTCAATCAATGGAGAAGCACACGAAAGCTGACATTCGCAGTGACCTGCAAAATCAACATCGACAGCTCTGCAAGCAATATAAGAATGTTAATTCATTGGCGGAGTCAGAGATTAGGTTTCATGCRATTCGAACGTGGTGGCATTCTTCTGGAGCCACAACGCAAGAGGGACTTCGCCGTCTGGAGTTATGGTTAGCGTTTTGGCATTTTCGTTACAGACAGTGGGGAGCATTCATGGACACTGTAAGACTCCTGAACTCTTAATTTTTTGTTCTCACATTCTTCTCTTAGATGCTGCATTCCATGTTCCTATCTCCTTATTCGGCATTGTTTATGTAGGGTTTTACTCATACTTGTTGTCTGTAATATTCTGAGTACCACCTAGCCCTAAACCATCTGTAGTCTCCGTGTTCAATAGGTCTAACCCGGTATTTGTGSAGCAGGGACTCTCTGAAGACGAGTTACTACATGTTCCTACTTGCAACCTTGCGGAGACGGTCCACAACAAATGGATGCAACAGTCAGGAAAGCGAGGTTCTGATTTGTACGTAGCCACTGTGGATGACTATGTTCGTGCATTTCTGCAGATGGTAAGATACTACCAATTTTTGAAAGGGGAAAGGCCAGGAAATGGTCCTGGAAAAGAAGAGCTCTCGCTTCGTGTAGCCCTTCACATCATACGGTGCAAGACCCTAAAACATTTTTGCACACGTACACGTAGTAATATAGCACAAAGACCCTTTGTTAGAATTTTGACCTTGATTCATCTATAAACCTAACGTTTTTATTACCCTAAAATATGCTACTTTATCTAAGAAGAGGCCCCAAATTTGTAGCAAAGTTTTCAAGATGACCACCAAAAAAATGAACCGACCACAAAAAAATTATGCTAAACAAGTCAGAAAAAAGAACTAAAGTGAAGCAATCCATGCTCCACGCTTCGATTCTACGCTCTACTCTCCGCGCTCACGCTTTACGCTCGTATACTAGCTTCGTTGGGGATTGGCTTTCTTTAGGCTTTGAGGAGCAGAATATACTTGTTGAGAGAAAGGCTTCTTTGCGTCCATTAATTATTCTCCTTGAGAGGTGAATAATGGATGTGAAGAAGCTTTCTCTGAATTAGTATATTTTGCTCCGCCATCTCCTCATTGGTTCCTTCTTTTGCTACGCTTCCATTGTGTTTGCGTGACTTTTGGTGTCTTTGCCCTCCATTCTCCATTTCCTTTCTCATGTAGCTCAGACATGTCTAATGGGTGGTCTTACCCTGACTTCTTCATGAATTCAGGCTCCCCTCTAACTTAGCTCCTCTTTTCTCCCATTCTTCAGAGAATTTTTGTGCGGTGAAGAAGGTGTGACTACCCCAAGTAACTATTAGATTAGATTGACTTTTCATTCTGAAAGTACCGACTGACAGACGTCAAATGGTGTCGGGTGGGAGAGAGAAGTAGACTTGGGAGCACGTCTGCAAAAAGCCAGACGGACATGGCGGGCGGRGCAACTGAACTCCGGCAGGGCAAGTCATGGCCAGCAAGCGCGCCGAAGCTGTCTGCTGCACGAAGCCAAGCGAAGGGATAGCGAGCGTGGGAAGGGAAAGGCCTAACATAACCCTTTAACTCTTAAAAGACTAGGGGGACGTTTTGCGTTCTTTGGAAGACAAAAAAAAATAATTTGGTGAGTGGATACTCGTCAATTTTCATCCACTCTTTTTGTGAAAGTGATGACACATATGTCACTCATTATGGGAAGTCAAATTTAGTTTCTTTAAGTGCTTCCTATTTTTAGAGAGCCCTAATTCTATGAAGATAGTAAAGATTTTCACATGAAAGTATTTTGTGCCACGCTATCGCAATTTTTGAATGGGTAGCATCAGGTATTGGTTTGTACAATTTTTCCAAAGCTAAATATGTGTGTGAACAATGTTTTTCCCCTCGATCAAACACTAAATATTGCACCCCGCTTTTTCTCCACGGTGATAGGTCCGTCCTTTAACCCTTAAAGGACAGATTGGTGGCTGTGAAAATCATCAATTTTGATACCGTTGGAATCACTACTGTAGTTTTAAAAAATTCAAAAGTGTTAGTTGGAATTCACAGTACTAAGGAAGGCAACCCATTTCTGATCAAATAAGCAATTATGCATATTTAGAGCGCATGCTTTTTGAATGTAGAATTTTCTCAGTGCACAACAATAGAGTTTGGAAGGATTGAATATTTTTCCAAATCTTATTACATAAAACAAAATTACTATGAATTTTTTAGTGGAAGATTCTCTTTGACCTGTGATGGTGATATAGACCTTTCTATTTCTAACCATATGCTAATTGCAAATCAACCAAGGGTTGATTGCAATATTGAGAGCCTTGCAACCAATCATAATGAGCCACAACTACTTTGGGGACTTGCGCCATAACTTCATGGAAAGACAACAATCTATAAATTGGAAATGGGGGGGGGGGATCTTTCCTTTCTATCCCTAATTCCATGAATGAATAGTTGCACTTATGTGTTGTACAGTTTGATTCTTTGTCATTCATCGGACTCAAAAAGTTTGCCAAGTCATTCAAGAATCAAGATTTCAAGGGTTAAGTGATGTGCCGTGAGGGACATGGGAATGATGAGAGAACTGCAATTGACAACAAATCCATCAAGTAGGGGTGCGGGTCGGTTGTATTTCAGAGCTGATAGGAACTATTGCAAGTCAACTAGGTGACACTACTGCATTGCGTTGGCTTTAATCCTTAATCCTTAAATGAAGACGAGGCCATTTTTTAGTTGATGAATGAGAGAGTATCTTTCTATGTAGGACAAAAGTGCCACTATTTATCCTCGGAATTAAGGCTGGAAAGGAAAGATCTTCTATAATACTTTGACTTCCAATGCTTACTTTTGAAAAATTTTAAACCAATGATTTTCACGGTATCAAAATTCATGATTTCCACAATGACCCACATGTCGTTTACGGATTCAATGACTAGAGACCCTAAAAATCATCTATTTTGATTTGGTGAGAAACATTGGTTTAGAAAAATCCAAGAGCACTCATTGGAAGTCAAAGTAGTGTAGAAGATCTCCTTTTTTCACCTCTCCGAAGAGGGATTTCTAAAAAGATGTTCCAAGTGTGTTTTACATTGGCCTAAAGTGTGCTATATTCATGTTGAATTTATGTTGAATTAAAAATGGAATTTCAATTATGGGTGAAAGCATCCTAATAGGAGCCAAGTTGGCCGTCACCAGTGCTTTTTTTGAAGAATCTTCATTCTAACTCTTGGATATGACTTAAAATATGAAAAAGAGTTATATTACATTGCTTTTTAGTTATGGCTATTTGACATAATACAAAACAAAAATAAATATGTTAAGTTTCTACATGTTAAAAGGACAAAAATGTAATTGTCGCCACTGCTTAATTGGATGAATAAGCAACCCATTATAATTGATTTAAAGACTATTTTGGATGAACAATCAACAATTTTGGATAGAATATTCCAACATGAATCCATTATGGATGACTTATGGATCCAATATGGATTATTTTGGATGAATAAGCAATAATTTGTGAATGGAATATTCTATGAAGGACCTCCATAAGCACCTCCCTAACGTCTACTAGTGGCTCCAATTAGGATGCTTGGACCCTTCTAGCTTTGATGTTCTTTATTTTCTCTTAGAATCTTAAGTAGAAATGATGGCCACTTTTAAAATAAAAATTTCAAGTGCATTTTCTAATTTTAAAAATTAAAAATGTGGGAGCCTCATTTTTTAGCTTATATTGAAGCCTATGGCTAAAAACAAATTTTCAAGGTACAAAAAAGACTCAATAGTACTGATGGGGGCCAATAGTGCCTCCATATATCAATGCAAACTATTTTTTTTTATGGAAAATTAAGTATTGACATCCATCCTTGACATCCAATGATGAATATTACAAGTTGTCATTATAGTACATCTCAAATCCAATTGATTCATTTGATTGTCCAAATTTCATGTTCCATGACCCCATTAATATTGAAGGTGAATAGTAATACAAGTGTTTCTTGCAATTACCCAAATACAATTATAGAAGTTGTGTTGATAGAGTTAGTTATGTATAGAAAAATTTATGGAATATAGAATTGGAGAGAGAATATGGTGACAAGGAGTGTTGTGAAGATACATATTCTTAAGGTTGTCTTTGATACAATTATCCAATGTGTTATTGGCATAGGCTGTTCATGTGCTATTTGAGGTATCAACTCTGCCGTACAATTTTGTTTTGGGAATGGAGAGAGTGGGGGCTTCCATGAGTTTTGCAATTCATATTGAGGCATTTAGTCATGGATTGTGCAAAATGTTGAAACTTAAGCCTGCATAAGTTTAAGGTAGGTTGATACTTGCTACTCCATATTAAATGGGTCGGGTGCAAAACATAGGTTTGAGGGTGAATTGCTAAGCAGCCTAAGCAATATCCGAACTTTTTTAAGTTTTTCACATCCAAAAATGCATTTTTCTAGTTGTTATATATATGCTTTCAATTCTACACTGAATAAGGGTATTAAGGGGACCAAACAAATAAAAGGAATAGGGGACTTACTGTAGTAAACTGTAGATGTTGAAACATTATGTACAACTCCCAGACACTTTAGTAACTGGTCATGTACAACAAAAGTAGATATTTATTCGGACCAGTGTAAAGTGCGCTCTTAGACATAGTTAGGGTTGTATCGCGGACGGTGCTTCGTATTCTTCGCATTCTTTGATGAGGCGTCCGCCATCCCTCTCGTCGATGCCTCCAGATGYCTCGGCGATGTCGATTCAGAAGTAGCAGTGAACTTAAATGTTCGCTGTGTGAGTAAAGTAGAGGCTCCAGTAACCATACAGTTCATTAGATTCTCCCTTACAGGTAAAGTTTGATTTTAATTTGTGGTAAGTGTGTAAATACTTTATCTATAGTCATTTAGCCTTTTGCAATTGATTTTTAGGTTAACATAGGTTGAATGTGCAAAATTTTAGTGTTTTGCTATGTGAGTAAAGTAGAGGCTCCATTTATTATACAATACATTAGATTCGCCATTGACCATGCAGGTGAAAAGTTGAAGATTTGTTGTAAGCTTTTAAGTACTTAATCTACAGACATTTAACTTTTTGCAACTGATTTTTAGCTTAGCAACCCAGATCAAATGTGTAGAATTTTACACGAAACAACTTTCTGGAAATCTTATTGTAGGGAAAGGCTCAAAGGAACCTCTCCCTTGCTGTATGGCGATTGTAGTGTTTACATTAGTTGCGAGCACGGTGAAGCAGTTCCCTGACTGTGTTGTGTGTCACACAGTGGCAGCCAGAGAGTCACAGCGGCTCCTCGCAAGTGTACATCCAAAGCGAAGGCGACAAGGCACACTGGGGCTGGAGCTGGTTGGAGCGTTGGATGGCTGCTCGCCCTTGGGAGAATCGTCCTCCCAAGGACGCTCTCGGCGACTCCCCTTCCAAGCTTGCGTCAGACCAGCCTTCGCAGCCGAGTTACTGGAGCGGCGAGTCCCCCACTGCTTCGCAACACGGTTCCCGCGGCGACTCTCCATCCCAGTCGCAAGCCGCTACCCGAATCACGAGTCACTCCGAGAATGCCAAGCACACCTCGCCSATCACTTCCACTTTGATCCAGCTGCAGCGCCAGCAACGCCAGATGCTGCGCGGCTGCAACAACAACGACCCGCTTGAGTCCGACGCGTCCTCGAATCCGCGCTCCATTTCCAGCGCCAGCGAGCCGGTCACGACGCCCCAGCTGCCGAATAGTACGCGACGCAGCAGAAATCACATGGCCCCTACGAAGTCCGCGCAAGCGAAAGTGCGTCCCGCGAGCACGCCCAAGCAGCGCGCCTCCGACGAGGATCARCCAGCCAAASTGAAGACGMGGCCCTTGCGCGACGCCCACCGCGACTCTTTAAGCCCCAACCCCTCCCAGGCGACTTCCCGRAACTCCTCCAGCCGTGGTGAACGGCAACAACAACACAGCAATGCCGACACGCAAACCCCGAAACCCACGCTCCGAAGCGAAACGGCTACCTACTACCCCGACCGTGCGTCCTCCACGCGGCGCTCGCAAGCCGGGAAGTTCATGTCAGCGTCATACAATATGGATAGAGGCTCACGGAAAGCGAGCGACTTGCTGGCGTCCGCGTACAAAACCGGCCGCTCGGGATCATCCCAGAAGGCGAATTTCATGCACCAGTCGTACAACTTAGGCCGGCCTCGCGGCGGCGGCCACGACGACTTCGTCACAGCGTTCTACAACAACCAGGAGCGACCGCGACGGAGCACGGAGCAGCACGAACGTATGGAGCCCTCCAAGGAAGTGCTGCAGCTCTTCAACGCGGACAAGTCGCGCAAGAAGAAAGATTTTCTCTCKCAGTCGCTGAACTACGAGAGGCAGAAGCCGCAGTTGCAAAACGCCCAGCGCATGTCGACCACGCAGCAGCAGCAGCCGCGGCCGTCGTCACGGCGCAGCAGTGGCGAATTCGCACGTCACGATCGACCCGTCCAGTCGCAGCGGTCGCATCCGTCGTCAGATCATCGACCTCCACTAGGCCAAAGCGCAGACTTCACCAGCARCGATTTTCGCAAGCCTCTCAGATAATCGCCATTTTTTCACAAACCCACTTCCGCATGGTTCCCAATTCTTGAAGCTAGATTAGCAGAGTCCCTGATTCTAGAGTAGGACGCGGCGCCCGCCTGACTGCATATTGGCGAGGCCGGCGCCGCGTGATCCCAACCCATGCCAGCCATCAGAAATAGATTTGCCGACATTGAGAAGCTGTCGTCTCCGAAGGACAATATGGACATTTGAAGTTCCTTGAATTGCTCTTTGTAAGCTTTTGGATGGATTGTTTGCACAGCACATGGCCGCATCGCATGAGCATAGGAGGATTCTCCGCTGTACTCTGTTCGCGTGACACAGGGCATGCAAAGACGGAGTGGTACTGGTAAGCTTTGTCAAGCTCAATTTCAATTGGCATCTGTTTCAGGGCTGCCCACTCCTGCAAAGACTCCAGCAGACAATCCATCAGTTCCGATAKAAGACGACCTTGGGAATACAYCTCTCAAGGCTTTGGAACCAGAACTGCCGGGTACAGTTTCAAAACAAAACAAAACACAAGGTCACATTGCAATCAGTAACTACCAACTGCTTCGCAACATATGCAAGCGCATCCAAGAAGATGTACATGAGAAAAACAGACGAGAATATAAACAAAGCAATGTGACCTAACCTGCTTCTTTGAAGACATGACGGTTGCGAACTTCAGCAAAGGTGAAAGTGCTTGGGAACCCGCAGAGAGAGTGACATAAAGAGGGCTTTCATATGCCAGACCCAAAAGGTTACAGCACTCCCTTGAGAATTGCAAGGCAACTACATCCCAGTGAGACGGAGATAGAAGGTCTTTGTAAGGAGAGGATTCCAATCGGTTAGCCCAGAGGAGACACGCCATCAGCCTTTGTATGTCAGACATGTGCTGAGCAGCAAAAGGAGTGAAGGACAATTTGGCGTACTCCAGAGCTTCACTCCGGCCTTTGACTCTCAGCACATGAACAAACTGCTGTTGATGCAATTGAAACTCCAAGGAAGACCCCTGCATGATTAAGGGAGAAAATCAAACTAACTGAGAATTTTTTGCAAAAAAATGCGGCCAGCGCCAGGCTGAACAAAAAGAAGTACCAATCACTGACTAACTATGAAGTATAAAAACTACATGTCTATACACAAAATATATATMTGTAAATAACAAATATGTTGCAACATAATGAAATAAGTATCCAATTCAGATATCAAAAAAATCAAATGTAAAACATCAACAAGCATTCAAAGAAATGCATMTAAAGAGCAGCTTGCTTCATCTTCCAGTGCACAGACATGTCGATATCTGTGGAAGCAGCATACTTTTACAGCGTACCTTGGCTTCCAACTTCTGTCGATTCTTCCTTGCCCAATTCAATGCCGGTTCCAGATTCTTCGCACGAAGATGCTCCAAATTTTGATACATTTCATACAGGGGGGCCTTCAACGCGGCCGCATCAAGCTCTTGTGACTCATTCACAAAGCAATCGCCCAATTCGAACAGACCCAGCCGGTAGAAATGCTGACCTATGATCTGATTGATCAAGTGGCTATCAAATTCTACTTCCCTGTGCGCTTTGGCAATGTCGGGGTTAAAAGCTTTGTCCAGCATTTTACCATATTTGCTTACAGTTGTATTGAGCTCCTTTTGTGCAGCTCCGACCTGAAGAGTGTCAAGTCAGGCCCCTATACTCAAAGTAACAGTACACTTGAAGGCAAGAAAAAATTGAAGCCTAGGAAGATCATTTAGGCTTCGGCAACTGACGAAACGAATCACGCAACAGGAGTGAACCCTCAACTCCCAGCACCAGCAAATGCAATGATAGTAAACGTCACGAGGTTACTGACATCCTGACAAAGATAGCGTCAAGAGGGCAGAGTGCTGCTCACGAGACACCAAGTTTCTGCTCTCAGGAGAGACTGTACCAAAGGTGTATGTTTCAAGGGTGTGGTATCCCCTGACCAGCACTCGTCCCGTGCACAGGACAATGACAGTCCCAATACACAAAAGAGAAAACGAACTACAAACGTGAGCTCATCGATGCATCCATTCTTACTTGGCTTGAAGGCGCCACTTCAGTCAATTTGAGCTGCAAGTCTGYGAGAACGCCCTTCCGAACCTCCGGTTCCCAATCCACAATTCCATTCAAATGCTGGGCAGCTGCCTCGACCTCGTGAAGTGTTCGGTCAATCACATCCTGTGTCTTGGTGTAACACAGCTTCTGCTTCTTGGACACACGATCAAATGCCTCTTGAATAGCGGTCACGTCCATCGTGCCGGCTGAAACTATTTCTACGGACACCAAATGCCTCTACCAACGATCCTCGGTCACTCAAAGAATGTCGTAATTGTCATAACCTCCAGACACCCACGAACACACTTCCAAGCAGCCACCACCACCACCACCGAATGTAGTCCAAACACCCAAGCCGAGGATCGGCGACCTAGAGAGCCCCTCACAAGACTCAATCAGCAAACTCCATGAAGCTTCAAAATTAAAAAGATTCGTACGTCGCGAACAAGTTACGAGCGAGCTACGCCAAAACAGGGGCAGCCCCGAGCGGATAACCTAATTCGCGACCTCCACCCAAGTGTGCCCGCGTCACAAAGTGCCGGCAATCCAATTCACGACACGCCTACCATTCACAAATCTAATGATTTTTGGCTAACCTTGAATTTATGGTTGGACCTTATACTTTTAGAATTAAATAATATATTGTATAATTGAAAAGTTAAAATATTACTCCAACATCTTTTCATAGAGTGCATTAGTGATGTTCTAAGGCATTAAAATCTAATAATTCCATCTAAGTACAAATAGCCACACTAAATTCCCATTGATTCAAAACACAATAATCATATTCAAGCAAACAATACACAAATGAAGGAGAAACTTGAGCCCAACCAACCAATGTCTGAATACATGTTGTATTACTTCATTATTACTTGTTTCTTCCCTGATACTTTGATTAGCCTTTTTGGCAACATGATATTTGATTGCACCATTTCAAATTAAATTTCTACTTTTCACTAGACAAAAGTAATCTTCTTTTACCAAAAAAATTTTCACCAAAAATTCTTCAATTCTATTAAAAATATGGATGAGGTCGCCAAACTAAGATGAACAAGCACATAAATATCACTGAAAAGTGTTTTTTGGTCCAAAAGATGGATAAGGTAGAACCACCCATAACCGATCACTTAAGGAATTTTAGACATGATTTGATGTAGTGCAACACAAAGCAATATTTTTAGAGGTGCAATGATAGAAGTGCTAGGGATTGCAAAAATTTTGGTAGTTTCATCATTTGAATTGAAATTACTATGAATTTTCAAAGGCAAAAAGTGCACTAGACCCATTGCCAATCTTTAGACTCTTCCAATTCCGATCACTCAAAAAATTACTTTTCCACTAATTTCTTCCTACTTTCTTGCACACTAAGCTGGGACATGTGTCATAAACTTTTAATCCCAACCTTGAAAAGATGAAAAAAAAAGCATTCTAGCCTTGGTTGGAAATTAGTCAATCTAGGGTTGGCTATGGGGCATTGGTTGGTAATGGGTGGTTCTACCTTARATGTAAAAACACAACGCTTCACCAAATTTTCAGTAATTTCCATCCTGGAACTTTCTCAAAAACTAAAAAAAGAAAGGGTTGGTTTTGATTATTTCTTTAACCCCTAAAGTCCCAAGTATTCCCTCGAGGAACACTTGGGATTTTGGGCAGGCTTGTGTGATCTCAATTTTTGACACAATTTTTTGAAACTTTTTTTGATGATAGAAAACCACATTAGCTTTCTAAAAATATAATTTTCGTCTCAATCGGTGCCTGGGGGCAAAAGTTATGCCATACTATGCATAAATTGTAGTTCGTCAAGCTGAAAAAGATCACAAAATATGATTTTTTTTTAAATTTTAAATTTTTTTCTCAAAGATCATATTTTTGTATACATCTGAAACTTTGATTCATTATATTTGGCCTGATAATGAGGAAGTTATGGACAATCTTGTTTTTTGGGCAATCTAAGCATCCTCTTGAAAAAATAACTTATAGGATTCATTTCTAAATGCAATTTTCACAATTTTTTGAAAAACATTGTTGGACATGGTTAAGTTTACTTGCCAAAACAATCTCACTGTTGGGATTATTGTGTTTCGAATCCCATCTTAAAGCTATTAACCATTTAGTTTTTTTTCCAATCTTGGACCTACTTCTACTTAAGAAATTTTTAATGATTGAATATCAAGTGTGTTTTTATTGAATTTTTTTCCCCCAATCCCCAACTTGAATCTTCAACATACAAAATTCTAATTTCAAGCTCAGTAGAGCAAAAACATTTGATTAGGAAGCTCCAAAGCCAAAAAATCTACTCATAGAATGTATAAAAAAAAGCTTGTTTTTTTCACTGTAAACGCAGATCTCTTACAATCTATGCAATCAAAGTTCGTGAAAATTTTCATATACATTTATGTTCTAGTCTAGTGCAAGATCCTACAGTTAGATATGCAAAAAAATTGAAAATTTTGAAAGCTTTGCACCTTGCAATAGAAATGGCAGTTTTGAATGAATTTTGAGGGAAAAAAGGCCTTAGCACTTTAGGGGTTAAGTCTTACTTGAAATACATATTTTTGTGAATAATAGAAAATTTGCAGAAGGTAGTCATTTTGAATCGACAATTTGGGAAAACCAGAACCAATTCTATAAAATTAAGTTTAATTGTTTTTTTCATTGTTCCTTGCACATGGCGGTGAGTGTAGGGAAGAAAAAATATCCAATTAAGGGAGTATGCTCTTAAAGCGCCCATGCTCTAAAGATATCATGCTACAGAGTGCTACANCATGCCATGCCCCTTAGGAGGGTGTTCCTTTGTGGTTCGTGCTATTTACCTGTACTGTAGTAAGTGTCTTCCATACCCTGTACTACACCATACATGTTCACAAACATCGTCTCCCCTAGCACTTCCATGATATGCTTGTCGAACATTGTGTACTACTTCTACAGTTCATCAGTACTGTTTCGTACTCCCTTGTTGCAAGGAGCATTATAAGTACTGTGTTCCGATAGTTCTTGTACATGTCTCAATGTCTCACTACTGCAGGAAGGATATTGTGTTACTCTGCAGTTGTACAGTTCATGCTCTGTACTACTGTTGTGCCCTGCACATGATAGAATTACTATTCCATGCTGGTGGTGTGCACCCAGTACTCCGGCCCCTACCTGTACAGTATTCAGGCATCACCGTTTCCATAACTGTACTGTCATCCGTAGTATTATGGAACAAGGTTCCCACTGCTTGTTGTATTACATAGGACTAAGGGTATACGCCCTTCCGCATTAGCACGTCCATTCCGCCGTAAAAAGTACTTAGATCCCAATCCACAGTGCTTAAAGCCTTACGTAGTACAAAAGATATATGACCTTCCAGTAGTAATGAAGTACTCCTAGTACTATGGAGCATTCACTTAATCCACTCCGTAATACTACATGTACCTTCCAGTACTTCATGCCAATGAGGAGTACTATGAATTTCTCGCTTTCTTCTGTTTTTTAGCTTCTGCATTTTTCTGTTCCTTCACTTTCCTACACCAATGGTTATGTGATTTGCTTGTGATTTTGCATGTGTGAAACTTGCACCACCACTTTCTACTGATGCCCAATGTTCTGTATTTCCAAAAGCAACTGTACCAGCGGTTTGTCAACGCCAATCCTGAATGCGTGATTATGCACCGATCTTTTGACCGACTCCGCCTTTTTTTCGTTATAAAGTGCAAGGAGTGAAACGTGTGTTGTTGCCGCTATCATGTGGAGGTACTGTTCTTGTTGGAGGCACTGAATGCATTTCGGGACCCAATTAATGGTGCACACTTTGTTATCCACTGCAGTTGCAGATGTGTTGTGTGTGGTTTTGACAATGGAGGGCAATGCAAGGCTGGAGAGAGCCGCTTCTTCGGTGTGACTGCAATGTGGGAGTTCCTACTATGTCCTAAAGCTGAAGATTCCGAGTTCCACCACCCTGAGTGCTTACTAGGAGACTGCAGCAATTGCGGAGTTGTGTTCCTCAAGCTCTGCCCACTTGAGCGAGTAGACATGCCAGGGGCAAACATAAATTGGAAGCAATTCCAGTATGAGGTCGTTGGAACCAATGAGGATGGCCGGCCCAAGAAACGCATCAAAGAAGTCTCTCAAAGTACCCTGTTCTCTGAATTCTTGGACTTCTTCAAACCTACAGTGCAGCGTTTCATAAAGCACAATTTTGAGGCCCATTGGCAGGCTGATCAATCTAAACTACTTCGACAATGTCTTCAGCGGGGAACCATTCTTTTGCACATTGACTTCGCGGAGAACTACACATTCCAGGTTCAAAATGAAATTCAATCAATGTATTTCAATTCAGTACAAGTTACGATATTAGTGCATGTCACTTTCTACACTACTGCAGCATCAGATGACATGGACGACGCCATCGACCTTGTTAGGGAGACGCATTACTACATTTCCGATGACATGGCGCATGACACGTTGTTCGTGCAACATTCTCTCATGTCACATTGGCGGTTCTTCACTTCAAGTAAATTCACACCACGGACTTACTACGTCTTCAGCGATGGCTGCGCTGGTCAATTCAAGGGGGCCCGGGCTCTTTACTTCGCTGCAAGGTTTCAGTCCTTTGCAATACTCTATCTAACATTTTCAGCATTCTTCTTGGAAAGTACGAGAGACTATACTAGTTTTTCGTTTGTCCTCAGTTTGGGTATATCTTTTTTGCACCGTCTCCTTTGGGTGATACTGTACAGCCTTGTCGTCCTCATGCGTGATTCCAGTGATGATCTTATGCTTCCTTTTTGCAGATATCCATCATTGACAGGTGGCTGCAACATGTTCTGGAATTTCTGTGGCTCCAGACATGGAAAAGGCGAATGGGATGGTGCTGGCGCCGTTGTCAAGAGAGCTCTGCGTGCCAAACAGCTATTGAATCCCCACAGGCCTCTTCGAAATGCCCGGGATTGCGTCATTTTCTTAGATGCGACTTTGGCCGAACAAGTTCCCAACACTCGAGATTGCATAAGGTGATCTGCTGTCCATTTGTCGTTCACAAATTCATTCCGTCTTCCCATCCATTATTATTTTTATATGCATTCCTCGCTCAGTTCCCTGTGACTTGAAGCAACTTCTCCCTGGAAAGTTCATATGGGCCAGTACATGTACATCACATGCTGCACCTAGTTTTCCTTAGCCTATGCGAGTCTTCTTCATTTCATACTCTTAGTCGTTGCTCTCACATGCAGGTCATACCGGTACTTCCACTACGTTCTACGTTAGGAGGTCGTTCGCAAGAACCTGCATTCATGTGATCAGCTTCCAGGATCATCGAAACTACACTCAGTCTTTGCACCTAATCGACATGACCCAACAAAGCTTCTTGTCAGTACTACAACAGACTCGTAATGAAGTTGCTTATGGCCATGCAAAGAGACATTGGACGTAAATGACAAGCCTGAGCAGTAGCAACTTAGAAGTAATTTTAAAGAATGGGAGGTGTCGACATGGCAACATTACCTAGAACAGTCTTCAAAGGTCCTTCCACTAACTCCGCAGTGGCTACTGCATTAGTAGCTTTCTTGTGCATGTCAGCAATATGTTGTCTTAGAATTGTATCGTATTCTCCAAATTCCCAGCTTCTATACCACATGGGTGACACCAACCCACATTTTGAGGCAGCACATGAGATGTTGGTTTGGAACCAGTGGGCCGCACACCACGGATGATAAACATGTTGGCAACTACAAAGAATTACATCCCATAGTGGAAATCCATCAGAACAAATGGAGCAACGTAGAAGAGAGGGGAGCAATGGGTGGACGTTGCCAGCATCTGCAGTATTGTCCTCTTCGCACGAAGGTAGTGGCCGCATGAGCACTGAGTCCTTGCCTACGGAGAGCTCAGTCGAGTATTTCTGTAATGCAAGTAGGCGGCTGGAGGTAGCTGTCATAGCAGTCGACGCTGTCTGAAGTTCACTCTCCACTGCTGACTTTGTGACTGCAAAGGCATTTAGCTTTTCGACGTTCGAATAATACATCTTCAATATAGGGCCTATTCCAAGTTGCTTCGTAGCGGCTTCCATTTCCTCCTCTCCTGCAAAGATGGAACAATCTTGTCCAGCCTCACTTAAAAAGGACTTGAATTGCTCAATGAGGTGAAAGCAAGCATCCCACTAGATAGTAGCTTGGGTAACCTGAGCCTTCCTGTCTTGAACTGTACTTTCATGCCTTTGCAGGAGGACCTCAAACTTCGGAAGCAACTCTGCAACTTTCAGTTTCCTGGAACGCAAATAAAAGGAGGAATGTTAGCAACCCTAAACAACCGTTGCAGAAGAATGAGAAGAATTGATTTCGCAGTGTACTCCTGCTACACGTAGAAGTAAATAGAAATTCGTGGTACAGATTCCACGTTAGGACACCTAGTAGTACATGACACACGCAGTACTACGACAGAGTGCTTCTAGTACAAAGTACTGAATGTAGTCCTACGTGTACGTAGGAGAGCATTATACGGACAAGTTGTACTACACTATAGTACAAGGAGTGACAGGAAGTCGAAGGAGAAAGTCATTATAAAGTGCCCGTGGACTTCGTACTGCTGTTGCATAGTGAGAGACCTGAACTACATAGGACTTCAGGAGTCGTCTATGAAATCAAAGGAGTACATGTGCACTACTGAAGTTTGCGTCGCACTCTGAATTATAGCAGGCAATACAGGGAAGTACTTTGACGAAGTGTAGACAATGCATAATAGTACTGCGGGACTTCAATAGATATTTTTTTAAATCAAAGGAATACATGTGCACTACTGAAGTTGGCGTTGCAGTAAGAATTCTAGCAGCCAGTACAGGAAGTACTCCGACGAAGTGTAGACAGTGCACAACAGTACTGTGTGACGTAAAAAGATATCTAGGAATGTTGGTGTTTAAGCATTATCACATAGTACTATGACTTGCACTTACGGGGCATTGGGAACCAGAATCTCTCATTTGCACATTGAAGTACAGCAGCGAAACGTTGTAGTAATATTCAATGGCAGTCTAAAACATGCTTACTGTAGAAATCACATCTCTCATGCCAAATCCACTCCATGACAAAGGAAATGACATTTCCAAGATGTGGTTCAAACAATTTATGAAGGTTGTTGAAGCACGTAAAGAAAATGGTGAGAGGTGTTGCTCCCTAGAACGGGAGGTAGATACGTACTGGACTTCTATACAGTAAAACAATAATGGAATCTAGGAATAGTTCAAGATTACCTGATGGCAAGTAGGTCTGCATGGGCTTTTCTATCGTACTGCAAGGATGACCGATCATTGGCGTCTTCCTTCGGTGAAACCCTCAGCCTCATACGGATTGTGCGCAGGGACGTTGAGGACGGTAGCCAAGCGCTGGATGCATCCCCTTACACGTCGGGCATAAGACTTCCGTTGACTTAAATTTGTTTTTGTTGCAAACTCCACCCAGTTCACTCTTTGATGCCGAACCTTGTCTAAAACGAATCCAATGGCAAACTCCTTTGCTACATGTGTAGCAGCGTAAGGCTTCTAGTAGCATAAGCAATATAATTTTTCTGCTTGTTTTCGGAGATTGCCATTGAGCTTCTCACCCATTGAAAAGCCATTTTTGGATTTCTCTGCACCAAAAACATCCTCCACGTCCTCCAAACTGATGTCTCTCCCAATCTTTAGTTTGTGACTATTGATACCTTCATGTGGGAGGAGGAACATGGAGGCAAAAGTTTCTGCAGTTGTAA
>VACF01001201.1:0-25536 GCA_006891605.1 Pleurozium schreberi
TTGGAGGCTATTGGGAGTCTTGAAATCCATAAATGCTAGACATGAAAAAATATAGGAGTGGATATGTAGCTTGAGAGTATTTGAGAATGCTAATTGATTTTTGAAAAGTAGAGTGAATTTTTACATTGTCATAGAACATATAATTTGTATTCATTTTGTTTGAATATTGAAAATTTCCAATGATCTACAAATATGTCATGGAAGATTGAGGAGGAGGATTTGTATGGAACAAAGGCATTTTGTGGAGCAATTGGCTATGTGAAATTTGGAAGGAACTATAAACATTCAACACATGAGCAATCACTACCAAAAAAAATATCATGGTTGGTTTATGTCATATGCTTATAGTGTGAATGCATTTTTTGTTTTTTTAATGCTACAATAAAATTGTGGGTAATTCAAATGTTTATTAATGAATGTGCTTTGTTGGACTTGGCAATACAAGAGAATTCCAATCTCAAAACAATGAATATCACAATAACAACAATTAAAAGATACAAAAAAAACATCACGAAGGAACTTGAGTATATTGCAAATATTGATTTGGTTTTGGAGGAGGAAGCTGAAGAACATGTAAATGGGGATTTGGAGAAGAAAAGAGATGAAGACTACTGAATTGATATTACTATGTTACTATTTTATTTGGTATGTGTRGATCTTTTTATCAACTAGTTGTGGATAGTGAAGATTTGAATATTGCTCCACCACCTATTGCTCCCACTCTAGTAGTAATACATTGTTTTTTTATTTTCTAAAGAACTCAACCCAATATCAATCCAAATGCTAYCAATCATGAGGTTCCAAACGTTAGATTGAAGATATTAACTATGGATCAATCGTCTATTAGATTTATTTGAATCTGAAAATTGGAGCCACAATTAATTTGACTACATTCAATTTCATGGGGGGTCTAATGTTCATTAGGAAGTGAGTTCATTTTTCAAGATTTCTAATGTAAAGTGTCTCTWGAAACAAGTATGTCAAAATTTTGAAATTCGATACTTTTTATTGGTCTATTGGCAARAAATTGATGTCTTTTGGATGTTGTTGCTAAAAAGCTAGAAAACTTTTATTTCTTTTAATTTTGAGTAGGTGGAAGTGCAGATTGTTGAGGGTGTTAGGATTTAGTTTTGAAATCTTAGCTAGAGAACATTATATATTGTTGTACATTGTAACCGATTTGCACATCTAAAGGTACTTGATATGTACTGGCATGATACATTTTGAAATATTGAAATTCARTACATATATGTATATTTGGACCCATTCAAAATCTACGAGCTTTAGACACATCAACATGTAACTATATTGTACATTTACATTTTAGAACTACTTGTAATCTATTATGAGAAACATTTCAAAATTCACAATTGTAGTCCTTTTGTATTTACAAAGACATTTGGGACTTTGGAAATTTAGACTTTTGGTACATTTAAATTTGTTGTTATTCATTTGCAACAAATTCCTAGCAATACAAATGCAATTTTGAAATTGGATTGCAACATATCAATTTCTAATTTGAATAAAACTATTATATTTAGAGTGGAAGTGTATTGTTTGTAACAAAATTGTTATACCTCTTCAAAATTGCATCAATACTACAATTTGCAATTGCAAGCAGTGTTTTTGCACTTTGCAACAATATTAGACTGTTAGGCAATTGTTGCAATATTGTAGGATATTGTTCTTGTAGTGCCGTGATCCCTAATTTTTTCCCGATGTTCATCTATACTCAACAAGCTTCATCCAAATTTGTCATGCTTCTTTAAGCTTCCGCATTTGAAATGTTCTATGAAAATTTATTTACCTACAATCACATTCTACAAACTTCATTTGTTGTCTGGTACATATGTTCAAAGACGTTAGTTGCTCCCCTACTATTGTAAAAACCCCATTTTTCGCAATAAGATATTGCACTTCAGCAAGTATAACGTCATGCTAGTATTTTTATTTTTATTTTTATTTTTATTCTATTTTCACTCTCAATTCCATTTTTTACTGTTAAAAATTTATTTTTCATAGTATTTTTNCATGATACATTTTGAAATATTGAAATTCAATACATATATGTATATTTGGACCCATTCAAAATCTACGAGCTTTAGACACATCAACATGTAACTATATTGTAAATTTACATTTTAGAACTACTTGYAATCTATYAYGAGAAACATTTCAAAATTCACAATTGTAGTCCTTTTGTATATACAAAGACATTTGGGACTTTGGAAATTTAGACTTTTGGTACATTTAAATTTGTTGTTATTCATTTGCAACAAATTCCTAGCAATACAAATGCAATTTTGAAATCGGATTGCAACATATCAATTTCTAATTTGAATAAAAYTATTATATTTAGAGTGGAAGTGTATTGTTTGTAACAAAATTGTTATACCTCTTCAAAATTGCATCAATACTACAATTTGCAATTGCAAGCAGTGTTTTTGCACTTTGCAACAATATTAGACTGTTAGGCAATTGTTGCAATATTGTAGGATATTGTTCTTGTAGTGCCGTGATCCCTAATTTTTTCCCGATGTTCATCTATACTCAACAAGCTTCATCCAAATTTGTCATGCTTCTTTAAGCTTCCGCATTTGAAATGTTCTATGAAAATTTATTTACCTACAATCACATTCTACAAACTTCATTTGTTGTCTGGTACATATGTTCAAAGACGTTAGTTGCTCCCCTACTATTGTAAAAACCCCATTTTTCGCAATAAGATATTGCACTTCAGCAAGTATAACGTCATGCTAGTATTTTTATTTTTATTTTTATTTTTATTCTATTTTCACTCTCAATTCCATTTTTTACTGTTAAAAATTTATTTTTCATAGTATTTTTGTATGCCAAAAACTTTAATTTAAAAAAGTATATAATGCAAAGATTTTCATTACATACGATATTTAACATTAGTATTATAAAGAATCAAAAATATTAAAAAAATATGTATGTAAAGAGAATTTTAAAGGAATYAGCCATCAATTTTGTGGCAATTATAACTAATATATATAAAGAATATAATATATAATATAATATAAAGAACTCCGGCCTGGGGAGGCCGGTGTGAATGAAGTGTCTGTTTGTGGTGACAATGGGCTCGTGTCCACAGGATCAAGGGTCATTGATGCAACGCTACTCTTCCCTTTTGAGGATAACACTATAGTAACCAGTGACCAGAATAAAAGTAGCTAGTGACCAAAACAAAAGTAACCATAGACTAAAGGGTAAAATTTTATGTTAGTGAGTAGTGGAAGAGTTTAGGGTTTTTGTGGGTTTGTTAGTTGGATGAAGAAAATTTGGAAAAGTTTGACGTGCTATTCTGTTGGGAGAGGTTGGTTGTTTTCTATTTTTCTTTTGTGAAGGATTATGGATCYGGCAAATTGGATGGCAATGGTGTTAATTGTGGCGMAAGTTTTTGTTAGAGCAGTTTCCGGGTAGTTTAAATTTGGTTTGAAGGAGTTTAATTGAAGGAGTATGTGTTGTACCTCTAGCCCTGGTTGTAATGACAATGAAGGGATCTACAGTCCATCCACGGGCCATTATGCTATTGATGAGTGGTTGGTATTTTTGAACTTTGTTGTCTATTGTTTCTGGCAAGAATCTGTCATTAGTGTATGTGAATTCAATGAATTGAATTGTAATATTATCATCTGGATTAATTGGTGGGTTACTGTGGTAAGGAAGTTCTTTAAGACAAAGGATATCGGGTTTGAGTCTGGCATTACAGTGACATCTCTGACTTTCACAGGAGCAAGGTAGAAGCCATGGAGGAATTGTATTGTCTTGTGGATTGTTGTTGAAAGTTCCTGCATTCATGAGAATGTAGTTTCTAGTTTTACTGGTAGATAGTATTAGTTTCCTGAGTTCCCACACTGCTTTGTTATGTCTTTTGATTTTTAGGGCATGGGTGTGATGTTGGGTGCATTTAAGGAGTACATGGAACCATGTGTCTGCATCGGGGGAATTGCATATGGAACATGTGATGGATGGAAATCGTTCTATGCCAAAAAACAGTTGTTTCCTAGCATTACCCATATATTGACCAGAGCGGAATTTTAATAAGCTTATTTTTTGTGAGTCAGTTATAGCTGGGTTAGACCAAAAAGCGTTAGAAAGGTTATTATCAATGTTGGGGTTACGTGTCCATTTACTAATGTTAGGGAATCGTTGTGCCATTATATCTAGGTTTTTATCACGATCATGTTTTTTGATATATGTTTCAAGGCATCTGACAGGGCTTTTGTCAGGGCGACGGGTGGGACCTGGCCATTCATCTTTTTGGTAATAAAAAGGCGTAGTGTGTGCAAATTCGTGTGGTTTTGAGGCAAATTTGTATTCTTTTGTTGTGCCATGTTTGGCGAGTCTGTCTGCTTTTTCATTTCCTTCGATGTTGACATGGGCTTTGATTTTGTAGATAGTCGTAGGTTGTGTTCGGCTTTGGAACATTATTACCATAGATTCTAGTATAGTTTTGTCTGCATGATTTCGGTGTAATGTGGGACATATTAGTTGTGTGTTGAGTACATATATACAATTTAGACAGTCGGTGAATATGTGTGCTGGTTCATGGGAATATTTGGTAGTTATTATGCGTAGTGTCTTATGTATGGCCATTAGTTCGACTCTAAAACTAGTTTGTAACCCGGGTAATCGTTTGGAGATTTGAATATTGTCTTTTGAAGGGTTGAAGATGCCATATCCTGCTTTTTCACGTATCCAATGACCATCTGTGTGTTGTTTAGGTGGGACAAATGACCCATCCGTATAGTAACTATATTGTTGAAAAGTTGCAATTCTGTCCTATACGGTTTGACTCCCTATCATTCATTGGACGCAAAACGTCCTCTATGGTGTTCAAGGATTAAGAACATTTGTTTTTTGAAGAAGGCATGACTATCCCTAATCACCCACGATTGAATGTGCCAAAGCAATGCATAACCCTTGTTATTTTTTATTATTTATTATGGAATAATAAAGATGAGGTACTCATTCCATCAAAAATCAATGGTCGAAAATCAACTCCATGTTGAACAACACTTTTTTTTTAAAGAAGCATGTCAAAGAACACAATGCAAGGGGGTTTCCGTCAGGTGAAGAGGTTGATTTTGCACAAGGTAAACCAACTTGGCGCTAGGTATCGAACCCGCAATTCTTGCTTATTCTATTTGGGTACCTTTCCGCCCTCATCCGGTACTCTAATGATGTTAAATAGTGTATCCATACTAACTATTTTAGAAATGCTATAAGTTTTTACTCTTCATGAATATTTTTACGGAGTGCATGGATCCTAATAGTTCTATAGTTGGGAAAACTTTGTACCTATAGTTGGTAAAAATATTCATTAAGAGTAAAAACTTATGACTGTTTTAAATCAATTAGTGTAGTTAACACTATTTATCATCATTAGTGTAGTCAGTTAGGGTCATCTCGGACCTGAAGAGCACTTTGAATATCGACCTTTCGTCAGAAAAAAATATCCACCGGAWAGTAACTTAAGTTACTGCAACTTACCGACCTGGTAGAACCAAAAGAATAGCCGGCACAACCGGTAGAACCAATGAAACCCCTCCACATCATTTCCTTTCCCGCGAGTCTGTCCTTCCACGCAAGGACGGCGGGAACGAAAAGAGTCTAACTGGCAGAAAYTTAAGTGGTACAAAGAGTCTAACTGGCAGTGGGTGAAACCAATAAAATCCCTCCACATCATCCTTTCGTTTGCAGATCCCGATTGCCGAGCTGGCTAAAAGAGTCTAACTGGCACAAGCCGGTTCAGCCAATGATACCCCTCCACATCATTTCATTTCCGATTCTGTCCAGCCAGGGAGGGAAGGAAGGCGTGTGGAGGCTTATATTCCTCCGTTTGCTTTGGCGGCCTCCTTGAGTTCGCAGGTTTGTGAAGGTTAGGTCAGTTACTTACGTTACCGTGTGCTGCAAGCTCGTGCTTCCCCGTCTCCGTTAGGGTGCGATCTTCGGCTTCTCCGGTGTTTTCTTTTCTTGCAGCGCCGATCAGTGAAGGCGGGCAAACCTGCGGTTAAGGTTTWTTTTTTTTATTTTTTTTTCCGTCACGTTTATTTCCCCCCGTCGCGTTGGCGGGAGCGACCTTCTTTTTGTGTCTAGGTTTTCGTAATTTGTAGTCTTGCGATCAATAGCTTTGTTGCTGGAAGCAGCATCCATTGCGGCGTAATCATCTTGTAGTACCTCGGGTTTTAAAAAAAAAATTGGATAGAAAAGGTGGAGCAAGAAATTGGCAGCGGGAGAGAATTCGTAAAATTATTGTGCAGTTGAGATCGGAGGTTTACTTCGGTAGCTCTTGTAGTCGAGAGCGAWTTGCGAGGTGGAAGTNTTGCGAGGTGGAAGTTATGTGAGAGGTTGTTTTGGTGTTCCAAACGACTTCGGAGAAAGCGTGTTGCGGTTTTATTGTGTTTGTGTTTGTTTGTTTGTTTTAMAAAWTTTAGCGACTGAAGAGAATAAAGGCAGAGGTCTCTTGATATGCTGGCGCGGGATCTTGTAAGGAGAGGGTGTGCCTGTAGCGGCAGTCATGTCATTTATGTCGGTCCCTGCCTTGGACAGGTTGATTGAGCCATCCGAGATTGAGTCGAGCTCAGTGCAGTCATGGAGCACAAGAGCTGAAAGAAGGAGTGCTATTAATATGTCTCCGTTGCTTCCATCTCAACCTCATTCTCAGCCGTCACCGCCTCAGGCACGCATTTCCCCTCCCCCTTTCTCCCCTTCTCCGTATGTGCTCAATTTCAAAAGGCGAGTCTTCGACGGCGCGAACGACGTTAGTGCTGATGCGGCCAGCTATGTTTCGATGCAAACTGCCAGCGGCCAATTCCGCGAGGCTACTTCTTCAATCAGAGGGGGAAGCGAGGTCGCGGGGAGCAATAGTAAGACTGTGCCCAATGAATCTGGAGGAATGTCGGTCAGGGAAGTTCATGATCGACTTCGTTTTCGGGGGAATTCGTTTGAAAGGCATGAGAGGCCCCGGGTCAAGAGTAATGAGAAAGTTGAAAAGCTGATGAGCAACTCTGAGACAAAGTCAGTGGACGATAAAGACAATGGACAACGGCAGCAAGAGTCTGGATGGGAGTCGAGGAGCCGGAATGACTCTAATGGAAAACAGGATTGGGATTTGCTGTCCATTTCTTCGTCGAATCAGGAGGAGTTCTTTGACGCTCCTGAAGAACCATTTGATGGTAGCTTTTCTGTCTCTTGCTAGTTCCCCTTACGATAATTGCACAGCTTTCGGATTGATCTCTGTCCTTMATCTTTTTGATCGTGGATTTGATGATGTCTTCCCCTGTCCTCATCTTTGCAATTATCAAGCATCTGAGATTTTTATGTACCACTTCTGATGTATCAAGTGTTGAGCAACAGWTTTTTGGTTCAGATCGTCCCTAGTTGCATCGTTGACTAGAAACCTATTTGTTAATATTCTGAATGCATACGTCAGTATTTCACACCTATATGTGTTCGATACTTTTGAAATCTTCCATGTCCGACAGAGGAATTTGTTTTCTTGCATCACAGATAGTACTAGTGACGAGGAGGGTATGCGAGCGCAGAGGACTCCCAGGTCGAAACCTGGTGGGAGACGTGATGTAGATGGAAATTTAAAGTCGCTGCTGGATCAGGAGATCAAGCGGCGAATGGCTGCAGAAGATGCCATGGCAGTCCTTCAACTTCAGTGCACTGAGATGGYCTCTGATCTAGCATCCGTAGATGAGGAGAGCCGTGACTTGAATGATGCTGGTGAAAATGATTGCGACAGTGATTCCCAAAGACTGTTGGTTGCCAAGGTCGTGGCCTCTTCTGTGGCCAGGGGAGCTGCGAGGGCTGAAGTTGACGTGGAGATGGAAAATGTGGTTGTCGAGAAGAACCGTGAAATCGCAAGGTTGCGGGACAAGCTGCACTACTACGAGCTTGTGAATCACGAGATGTCTCAACGGAATCAAGAAGCCTTCGGTAATTTCTGGTAACCCTGTGATATAGATATGAAGTGGGAATTCCTTATTCTGAAATGAACTCTTTGATCGKAACTGCTTACTTCGTAAGTTGCACCCATATGGGAATTCTTTCGCTTTTGTTTTGGTTAATCAAGATGGTCGGATTTTGATGATGAATGGTGTCCACCGTAACCCGCTCATTTTCATGATCCTACTTGATTTTAGTTGGTTGATAATTACGGTCATTTATTTAGACCTTCATGGGAAGCTACCTCTAGAACTTTAAAGGCCCGACTCCCTTTGTTTCAGCTTCGATGATCCGAGCTAGTAGCCGAGTAGGGCGTTTTGGATGCTATTTTGAAGCATAGCTCAAGTGGTGTACTCAATGAATTGCCGAAGTGAACCGTCGAGTTTTGTCCAATCACGTGTTWTAGTGTCAAGTGGAAGTACGGTTGTATGTATTTGTTGATAGAGTAGGAAAGCACGCATAATTTGGCTCATGTGYGTTGGATATTTGTGACAGAGCTTGCAAGAACTAGGAGGCATGTAAGGCGGAATCGGAACCAATGGCTCATGGTATGTGCTGGAAGTGCTATATGTGTGGGTGTCTCAGCAATTTTGGTGCGCAAGTTTGTACCCTGGTCATCTTCGCAGTTTCCTGGCAGAGGCCTCCTGCCATCCCGCATGCGGACAGATATTTACCATTCTGCACCCTCTCATGATGTATGAGGTCTCGGATTACACTGGCCAAATTGGTTAAATAGAGACCCTCTCCATAATGCTGGCACTTTTTGACTTGCGTAGAATTATAAGCACTATGCCTGTATCATGAGAACCGAGTCAACCACGTAACTGATGTCTCAGGTTGGTATCTCAATCTTGTTTCACAACCTTTCTTTTGCAATTTAGTAAATACAGTTCTCGTGTATTCCTATTTACGTTCCCCAGAACGTCCTACTGTGCTTGTGTTTGGTTGTGATTTTCCCATAGTCAGTTGTATGTGGAATCTTTGTTTAGGAGCTCTGTTATTTTCTGATGTCGATTCTGCAGCATATACGTATGATCGCCTTCACGCTGCCAATATATTGGAGTCTTGCTTAACTTTGTTAATCTCCAAAACTTTGTTAATCAAGGTGGTTTTAGAAATTGAAGTACTACCATGGGTCGCTACTGAATTGGAACAGTGGTCTCCAAACGTCTGGCTTTTTTCCAGTGAGCATCCATGTGTTGATTTTGTTAACCAACAAAGGCTTTGCTGTTAGTAGGCGGAAGAATCATGAAAGTTTGTGATATTCCTACCGTGTGTCTAGTTTTGTCCTGGAATGCTGAACTGTAATCCATCTGTTTGTTCGTTATAGTGAGTTGTCCGAGACTTTGCCCCGGTCATGTTCTTGGTACCAAAAGGTACCGTCCGTATGTTTTTTGTAATGAGGGGTGCATGGGCTTTGTTTTGTGGTGTGTGCACCTACGGTGTGAAAGTTATTGAATTACGAAGTTTTTATTGCTCTTGAATTTATAAAATTATAAAATTATTTTACTTTTATTTGATTGTGGCAATGGCACAGGGCACTCTATTGTAGGGCACTCTATTGTAGTGCACTCTATTGTAGTGCATACCTTTAAGTTATGTTGTTTTGTTTTGTTTGTTTGTTATGGTGGATCTCTTGCACTGTGCGTCCCTTGGTTGTGTTCATGGAAAGTATTTTGTGACGTCCCTAGGCTGTGTTTATGGAAAGTATTTTGTGACGTCCCTTGGCTGTGTTCATGGAAAGTATTTTGTGAAGAGGGGTGTAAAAGCTTTGTTTTGTGGCATTTGGACCTATGGTGTGTAAGTTAAGGATTTTTGAGTTGTTTTTTGTTTGAAAAAATAGAAAATTATTTTTATTTTTATTTTGTTTGTGGAAATAGTATAGGACACATTAGTCCATACTAAATTGGAACAATGGTCTCTAGATGTTTGGCTTTTCTATAAATATTTGTGTAAAAGAATCATGAAAGTTTGTGATATTTCTACCTTGTGTCTATATTTGTCTTGGAATGTTGAACGCTCATTCATACTTTAACCTCTACATGCCTAGGATATCAAATCATGGTGTTGACAATACTTAAGTTAAGTAGAACCTAATGTAGTTACTAGTTTTAGTAGTTTATATTTTTGGATAAACCTTTTTCTAGTCTAGTTTTAGTATTGAGAATAGATTTTGAAAATAAATTGTTGTAATTTTACTATTTAAGATTTTGTATGAGGGTGTCCACCACAAATCTTGTGATTTATTGGTATTGAGAGCCCTTGGAAATGAGCTTCAAGTATACTAGATTTTGGAGAAAAAATCACATTAAAAATTCATTTTAGGAAATTGTATGGTAGATTTTGAGAAGCCATAAACAAATCGAGGTTAGGCATGTTAGGCCTTTCAAGCTCATTTTTTTTGGTAATCAATTTTTTCAATTCAATGTTTGAAAAGAAGTCTTGATTGAAAGACTTCCAATAACTATCTTTTTTTGTCAATGAATTAGACTCATTCAAAACAAAGGCATATTCTTCYTCCTAGGGCAAAATATAATTATAAATTTACATATCTAAGTATGACTTCAACAATGTAAATAACTAATTTTCAAATATTGATCAATTGCAAGTGCAAGGATTAAGTATTCATCATCAATAATAATATGAAAAATGAAAGTGCTCTACTCCAAAGTCACATACCTAAGACTACAGCAATACAAACAATTAGTCTTCAAATAGTGACTAATAGCAAGTTCAATCAAATATCTATTATTGATATTGATGTGATTGAAAGTTTTATTTGAGATATTGTTTTGAAACTAAATACAAACTTGGTGTAATATATGAAGTAGTGAAATATGGTTACAAAGAAGTTGTAGGCCATGTTCCAAGAAATTTATAACTCCATATATTCACTACCATGTTGGGCAACCTAATTCTCCTATTGTTGACTCGACATGTTGACCCAAAATAACATGCCACTTCAACATCTATGTCTATTGATTCTCCTATTGTTGATTTGACATGTTGACCCAAAATAAAATGCCACTACAACATCTGTGTCTATTGATAAAATTCCAACTGGCATACAAATGAATAACAACCCCTTTATCCTTGATGAATGCTTATCAACAATGAGTGCATGTTTTTTTGGTTTTAAGAGAACACAGTCTTGAATGCAATTGTAGAATTTTTTATATTTAATTATGACAATTTGGATGTGAATTCATGGTTGTTTTTGGCAAAATTTGGGGTATTAATTTCAATTCAATGGTACATTCCAAATTATAAAAACAAACTATAACAACATAACAAGATATTGAACTTATTGMACTTAGATTTACATGATTGTACTTAATCAAATGCATCTATCCTTGTACCTAGAGGATCCTCAAAGGAATATGTGGTAATAGAAATTTTTGTGGATATTTTGATTGTAAGTGTATTTCATATTTTTCTGAAATTCTTTATAAATAATTTTATATTTAAAGTCAATTTTGATGATTTATCACATTTGAGGGGTCTAAAGAATTTGAATTTTATTGTCTACTTTAAATTGATAATTTAGAGCTGAGTTTTTTTTTTGCAGACTATTGCCAGAGTAGGTGGGCATGTTTGTCAACCTTTTTTTTGCACCATGGTGCTAGAATGTACCATTTCAAGATAAATGTTCACTTTTTGCCACATTAAGTTAATCTTTTTTCTCCAAATGTTTTTCATTTTTATTAAAAGTATGAATGAAATTGCCAAATTTGGATGAAAAAGTGTATGAATTTGATTGAAAAGTGTTATTTGGTCTATAAGATGGATGTATGAGAAAATATAATGCTTCACTAAATTTTAGGTCATTGCCATCTTGGCACTTCTTCAAAACCCCAAAAAACTCTTTCTACCAAGGGGCATCTAAAAACATAATCTCAAGTATTATTTTATGTCCTTCACATTTGTGCTTAGAGGGCTTTTAAGTGCACTTTTGAACATTGAAGATGATTTTGACTTCATTCTTCTCGTGAAATCTCATCACTACTAAGCTCCCATAAATGAAAATATTTTATTTTATTTATTTTCACTATGGTTGATTTATTATAGATAAAACCTTGGCATACCCCTTTTCTACCCACAAAACTATGTCCAAGATTGTGTCGCATAAACAATTAAATCAAGGGTTAAAATTGACTATACAACCTYAGAGGTTAAAATGTGCTATATAGACAAGAAACTTTGTTGYTGGAAGTAGTCATTTTAGTAAACAAACAATTCAACCTTATTTTATTAATACCTTTTTATTCTTTATTATCTACTTGATTATATATTTTCATAAAATGAATGATGACGTGAATTTAGACAATAAATTCATGTAAAAAAATCAATACAAAAAAGTGGAACATTTATTGCACAAATATTTAACAATGATTCTATTTATAAGTAAAAAAAAATATCTACCTACTGTAAATATATAGTCAATCATTTATTTCTTATTCATGGCCAATTATATCATTATGTTTAATATTGCTTGACCCTTGAGTAGCAAACAAATATTGAATCATTCATTGCAACTACCTTTATAGGTACAATTCAAATTACAAGTATCAATTGAAAATAAATTTAAATCAATGTTATCAACGCATAGAAAAAAAAAATTAAAAATCATAGATTTCTTTTCATTAGAATTAATCCTGAAGTGACCTCTAGTTTGCAAAAGAGGTATCAAAGAAAGGTTGAAATAAGAATGGTACAAAAAAACACAACACCAAACTCTAATAGACTAAGTTTAGGTGTTTTAAGGAGTTTCATCATGTATTTTTCTCAAACTTTGACTCTGGGTCCCTCATTGCACACACTTTACGATTATCTCTATTATGTAACAATAGTTGATGAACCTTGAGGTACTATCAATGGCATGACATGTTCACTTGAAACAACATATGATTGAAAGTGACATAATAATTTTGAGCTCCTCAAAGTTCCAGATCTTGAACGCAAGGCCACCGATCGAATACCATATTTCATCTCCCTTATAGGAATGCATGCTTGTCCAACAAAATCGTCATTTCCCAAATCCCACTCCCAACATTCCAATCTTAATATTGCTATTTCAGGAACTGGAAGGGAAAAATTTATTACTTTATCAATAAAGAATATAAAATTTTATCATAATATTCTATCTGTAATGCAACACAAATGTCTAGGGTGTTTATTCTAATTTTAAAATTATTGAAAATAACATTTGTTTTTCTAAAATTCAAACAATCACGTGGTTAATCTAAACTATTTTCAATATAATATTAATTGAAATATCCAAAGTGCACAACATTTTTGATTGGTCAAAATAGTGGTTTCAATTGAATTGTAAAATAATGCATAAGATCTGGTCATAAAAATTTCAATTCGTTCCTCAAATAGTATGTTTTTCAACACTAGAAAACTCTAAACACATTGTGTTGTTTCTCTTATGATTTTTTTTTTACCGTGGTGATCTTAGTTTTGAATATAAATACTGAAAGACAACCCAATATTTTCAAGGAAGAAAAAAATAATAATTCAAAAAAAAGTTTTTTTCTGCCCGAAGTCGGGCAGCGACCAAAAAATGGTCGTTTGAGCGCTTAGGGGTTAAAAGGTTAAGAGAAAAGACATTGCAATAGTATGGTATAAGAATTAGAGTTTCATACTGTATTCCTTTGATAATCTTAAAATAATACATGTTTTCTTTTAAACAAACAAATTACTTCATTTTTTATTTTAAAAGCTATTTTCCAAACATTTTAATGATGAATGAAGTTATAAATAATAGAAATGTACTTGATCTTCAACAGTGTCACTTGGAGGTTGATCTGAAATAATGATAAATCCTTTCAATGATTCAGGGGACAAAAACTCAAGCGGTGGTCTTTGATCTTTGGTAGGATAAAATAGACGATCACCAAAGACTTCACGAAGTACCTAATATATTTTAATTTTTTTATATTTTCGGATTCTGAAAAGTATGATAACTTGTATATATTTCCACATGGCTCTTTTGCATCAATTCATTTCTATAAAATTTATATTAATAGATTGTGATTTTTGTACATGAGATTTGAAGAAGTTTTTAATTACATTGATTACAAACATTATTCATTTTATTTCCGTTTTTTGTATTAAAAAAAAATTGAAAAGTTTATCTTGTTTTCATAGAATTTTTTTTTTGTCAAAAATTTAAGGCCATATTTGTTATATTGAGATTTTTTGCAATTTCATTTCTATCTTTGACTCAAAGATAAACAACTTTATCTCTTTAMTAGTATTTTTTTATAAATAAATAACAATGCCAACTTTTAGAATTTATATTATAGGATCACCATTTGAGCATTATTTACTTTTGGTTTTGATTACTACTTTTTTAAATGAATTTTCCAGTAACTAGCATTCTGTCTCAAAATCTGCAAAAAAGTCTCAATGTAACGAATATGGCCTTTGATAGAATAATATATTGTAATTGATTTTTTAATTTCAAGTTTTCCATTTCAAATTTGACTTTGTTTTAAAGAGATTGTATCTTTTACTTTTAGTAAGATGATTGGAATTTTAAGAGTTAAATAAATGCTTAATTTCAACTAATTKTACATTGAGCCAATTTATCAAAGAACTCACTAGAGCTGCTTTTTTTTGTAGCTCTGATCCAAGATGATTTTCAATTGTAATAATRACTGGATATACTGATGTTAAGAAAGCATTTTCTTTTATTGCTAATAAACAATCTTTGAAAAAAATTGCACTAGTCAATGTACTGCAAAARTAGGATTTAATAAAAATATCAATTTTACAAAATCACTTGTAAGAGTTCATAGACAATTTTATTATCCATTTTTTTACTTTGAAATTAGTATAACTTATCATATGACATTGAGAGATGGATATTAAAGCATACTTGCCATGAAGAACCATGATATTGCCTYGTCGTTCCCAACAATCAAGTTCAATGACTCGACAACCATTTCGAAGAGCCKCAACTATTGGAACAATACTAGAATTAGAAGTTAATTGATTTCCAGTTAAGTAGGAATTGTGGCTTGAATATATATAATAATGTGATAAAGGCCTGGTCATGTCATGAGTGGGCTGCAAAGATTGCAAAATCTAAGATAATTCTTAACAATGTTGAGATTTGTTTTATATTTCTAGTTTGAACACATGCAATTCTTAACAATGTTGAGATTTGTTTTATATTTCTAGTTTGAACACATGCAATTCTTAACAATGAATTTTACTTGTAGTTTTACAAATAGATATTAACAGTGCAAAATCATTCATTTGACATTCTTTTAAAATATCAATGTAAATGTTGTTTGTATGACTGCAAATTCATCCTTCACCTCATGTGTCAAATATTGCTTCAAGCTCAATTTGACCTTTTAAATTACATGAAAGTCTAAATTTTATATTTTACCACAAGAGACTTTATGTTATCTATCAAAAAATTTCAATTAGTTTTGCAAAAACAATATGATCATAAGTGATTACARCTAAAGATGAACACAAATTTCAATTTGCAAAAATTTTCAAAGTGTTTGTTTTATATTTTGCACCTTTAACACTCTTAAATTTGATAGTTTAGGAGAGTTTTGAAATTGAATGTTTGATTGAGTTTGCAAGGTTGCCACTAATCTAACGGGAGATTTTTCACTTCTGTATCTTAAACAATTTTCAAAGATGGGTGATCTTGTGGACAACTACAAGCTTTTTTATGACCAGTACTCCATACCTCCAATGTTTGAATTGATTAGAAATTTGAATTTCTAGAAGATCAATTGATCTAGCATTGCAAGACATAGATGTTTTATATTAATTATTAAATACTAAATCATATAAAAGAGATCAACAGAAAAATATGGATTGAAACTTGAATTGGAATCAAATATTTTTTCTATAGTGCATATAAATCAAGATTGCATGAATCGAAGTCAAGTGGACAAGCTTGTTTTTTATTCAAAGGCTTAACATAAGTGAATTGTATTGCCTACCATTGTTTTTCTTAAATAGAATAGACAGTCAAGCCAAAAATTATTGTATTGACAAAGTTGGATTTCATTATTGTAGTAGAAAATAGTGCCTACACTAACATGTTTTGTTGCTTGGGATGACTTCATTTGGACATGAATAAAAAGTTTTGTTGCTTCCAACATCTTGATTTAGACATTGTTTTCTACTAGTGATATATATATATATATATATTTAAATCCTAGAAGCCCTCTTTACACTAGAAACAAAAGGTATAGAGAGCATTTTTTCAACCAATGAGCATTTTATTTTTTGAAAAGGCAAAAGGTGGAAGAACAAGGGAAAGAATGATGTGAATAAAAACACGTGTCTTTCAAAATAAAAAGATTTTAAGTCCTTGAGAATTTGCATGTATCAAGCCTACTTAAAAAGGCACGTTTGATGGAAATTTTGAGAGCCCTTGGACAAATTGCTTATAGTCAATCATTAAAAAGAAGTCACATGTAAGTTGCTTCATTTAATATTAGAATATACTAAAACAAAAGTTGAGGCCTTTTTTACTTTACATTGACTTCAAAAGCCATGACCTCAAAATTTCAATCTTTCAAAAATGAGCCAAGGAACTTGAGTTGAAGAAACATCCATGACTTTTCAAATTGAGCATTAAAAGGGACAAAAACTACATGCTCAACAAATCATATTTACAAAACAAAGATAAATATTCATTTAAAAGATAGAAAAAAATATTCATAGGTGTATGCATAGAGCATTGCTAGATTTAAAATGGATCATAGGATATAAGAGTGGATGCTAAAGGGGGAGAAAGTTGTTAAATCCTAAAAAGTTGGTAAAGACATTAGATGTTTTTTGAGGCAATGGGACGGCCGTTCTAGGTTTGTTCCCAATGTAGTAAAGTAGCGATTGATTGCTGTCAGGGTTATAAATTCAATTTTATTTTGTTTTTGAAATGAAAAAAGAAGTTGAGTTTATAAATTGATGAGGCCAAAAAATAAACTATTGAGGCCAAAATTTGGTCACATCACAACACTATTGTGGCGCAATTTCTATGATCTCCATAGTCTAGGAACTTGTAGCGCGCCCTCTATGACCCCCAAATCTCATCTAATGTATTAAAAAAATGTCAAGGCACCATCTCAATAATGTTAATTCTAAGGTTTTATGACAAGGCAACATAAGAAAGTTGCAAGATTTCCATGGTTGGTTGACCATTTTTTAAGATTATGTGYGGAAAATGGTTGAAGATTAGAAAAATGATCCTATAATTGAAATTGTGTGAATAATTATGATGTGAGTGAAAATTTAAAAGAAACATCAACGGACATCTATGAGTGTCTTAATACAACTCATGCTAGGTGATATCATCTCTATTCATTCTTATAGATGGATTTTGGAGGCTTGTATTGATACCATGTGCAATAAAATGGTTCAATTGTTATATGTCCCTTAATTCCTCCAATTATAATTTATGCTCGAGTTTTTCATTATTGTTTTTAAACATTCCCACCAAGCTAGGAGATATTTTGTTGAACACATTTATGTCCTTTAGAAAGGTGGTGGGATCTTTGTGATCCTTTCTTAGCTAGCTTCAGAAGGTTATATTCAATGTTATATGGATGTGGAAAATTCCACAAGAGAATATTGGATTTTGGTTCATTAAAAGAAATCCAAGTAATGTCTACCACTTCTTGTTATGACTCTCATTTGAAGATGATGGTGAGAACTTGGACCATATCCATACAACACTAGTTCTTAAATATATATGTGTGTATATACGTATAATATTGAAGGGAGAATTTCAAAACACTATCCAAAGATGGGGCATTTTAAATACAGTCTACTAGTAAGATTATAAATAATGACCATTAAGAAGATTTTGAGTAAAAATTTATTAGAAACATATGTTATTATTTAAAGTATTTTTATTGTGCAATGTATCATGTATGATATCAATTAATGTTTAAACATTCACTCATAATATTAACTATMCAAAATTTAACAACCRCAYTTATACCAAATAGTGACACTAATAGTTGCTATTAGTGTCAATTATTTTTGCACTTTGGCAGTAAATTTATTGGATTTATAYAAATCACTRATTTGGTGACCAATACAAGATGAAGATTTTTATTTATTCTATTTGAAATTAATCCATTTGGATTACATAGTAAATATTACAATAAAATAATTTGGCAAATGTGTGATTGTTATTTTGGAAGGAATTGGAAAAAAGCTTCTTCACATAACCTAAAAAAACCTAGGTATTTGACATTAACGTTTAGGCAAGATCATTTTTTGACCAAAAGTCTCCAATTCTTTATGATGTAGCTTCAAAGCATGCGCCGCTATTTTGCCATTTTAGCTTGCCCCGCAGAACCATTTTAGGATGAAAAATGAACAATATTTACTTTAGTATAATGGATGTTACAACTTTGTTGAACTTCGCAACTTTACAAAAATTTCACTACAAATTGTTCATTGAATAAGCAATGATAAAGATTCATTTTGCTTTTGCAAACTGGGATGCTTGGGATTGGTCAAAAGACAAAATAGCAAGCTATATGGGTGGGTTAAACAAAGGAATTCAACGAGAGAAAAGTAGCCATGGGATTAGTTGAGACGAAAGTTCTTCAAGATTACTAGATATGCCGATTTCAAAGGGTTTTCACTAGTCTAATCTTTAATCTCACCATAGCAATTTTTAGATGAATAATGATCAATCAATGTGTATTTACACCAAAATATTCTCTTTGGCACTATTAAAATTGTTCTTTTGTTGTTCTTTTGTGACTTTGCTAAATCTTATTGTTCATCTTCAAAATATTGAAATCAATAATACCTTGAGGTTATCCATGAGATTATTTTTGCTCTTGCAAACTTGCAAACCTATTATTGGTTGGATGTTGAAATAGTGAGTTGCATGGGTGGAGCATACAAATGATTAACCCTCTAAATYTTGGGCATGGTATTTTCTCTTGATGAACTTTTGGCCAATTACAAACATACTGAAGAGAAACGGGTTAACTTTCATGCACATAAAATTTGCCAAAAGTTGTGTTTAAAACCAACAAATTTGGAATTCTATTTAGAAATGTGGAATAGTTGTAAAAAGAGTCRTAGTGATTGGTCAACATGCTTATAAATAGTTGATAGACAAATTTTTGACTTTCAAAAAACTAATATTAACATTAAAATAGGTTGATTTTTTTTTGTTTCTCTTAGTTTGTTACTAAGGCAAAGCTACTACTAAAATGTATGTTTTTATATATAGACTTTTACATACTAAAATTGGCCAAATTTTATAAAAAAGACAAAAGACTTTTGGGAATTCAACATGGAAGTGTGTATGATTTGCAAGAGGAGAATTGGATTTGTTAATCACCCAAAATCACAAAGAGAGGCCTATAAAAAATAGTGGCAATAACTTTCCAACTTCCAAAAAAGTAATTTTTAAGACAAGATTTGAATTTTTGTGTTTTTTTTATGTTCATAACAAGACAATAGCTACTCCTAAAATGCACACTCTCTCTATTCATAAAAAGTGTAAACATCTTGAAACTTGACATAAGCAATTCCGATTCTGAAAAACTTGAAGATTATTTCCATTTTCAATACAATATATAATTCTACTTTAGAAACTCTAGAACAATCATTCCTGATTCTGACTCAATATGAAAGCTTGTTGGCTAAAGGTGAGTTTACCACAAATCCAAAGGTGAGGGAACAAAAGTTTTGAAGGTTTTGATAGATTGAAATCAAAGAGTCTTTAGAGAATAGGTTACAATTAACATACACCCTCTTTCTTTGAAAATTGAGAGCCATGGATCTCATAAAGAAGAATCACCACCCCTCTAACGTTGATGATCTTGAAAAAAATAATTACAATATGGATATTGAGGAATACAAATATTTTGGGATACATATATGTATATAGAAGACATATACAAATATATAATACAAACTGAGATATAAAATATGAATACATATATGGAATATGTACGCAATTATACAAAATATAGACACCAAATACACTAATATATTCCATATCGATTGGTGCCTAAACTACGCCTCAAAAATACAAATATTTGTGTATAGGCGGGTATCTACTAATTAGTAAAATAAATTAAATAATTCACTTTTGGAAGGGCGGAGGTGTACAAATGAACAATTCAGTAAACGGAGTATATAATCTCTTGAGTGGATAGTCACTTATACCTTGTCTTTTCATGGTCTTCACTAAAAAGCACTATTTTATTTTACTCCCTATTTTAATATTTTTTTTCTATTTCATGCCCATAATGATTAACTCATAAACAACACCATCTTTCTGTGTAGGACACAAGTACAACAATTCACTCTTGAAATTAGGGGTGGAATGGAAAAATCTTTTACAATAGTTTGACTTCCAATGCTTTTGATGCTTCATGCTTGCTTTATAATTCTCACAATTTCAAAATTCATGATTTCCACCCTAAACCGCCCAACGTTCAAGGTGGAAGGTTTTAAAACTGAGCAAGCTCTAAAATAGAGCACATTCTTAAATATATACAATTTGTACATGTTGCTTTTTCATAGCCTTCAACAATGTACAACCCATGTACACTTTAGTGGATGCTCCATTTTAGAGCCCTATGCCACTTCAACTTCAAAATTTTATAACTACTTTGACAAAGCTCCAAAAAGTATGAAACGACTTGGGTGAGATGTCAAATCCACTTGTCTTCTAAGGGACATTCATTGAAAAATATTTCAAGATGTTTTACCTCCCCAAAATTCAGTCCCAGCTCTTAGATGCTCCATTATAGGACCTCCTACCTTAAGAATTACATGAATCCAAAGATCATGACCTCCAATTCTTCCTCCAAATCTCCGAGGGAGGATTTCTCAATGGTTTTTTCCCGCCTTTTTTTGGGTGTAAACCGGGTCTCAATAAGCTTTCCCTGTAAGAACTGGTCTAGTCGGACCGGATGGACGATCAGGACCAAGCAAGCTTAGATCAACGGTCAGAAACAGTCGCATTTTAGGTCAAGCTATAAAGAGCTCTTGCCACCCCTACGCAAAAGGCTTCCCCTCCGCTCCCTGTGTTCACGCCAGTTTCTTCTCTCGAAGCTTTGCTGCTGCTCTTCCATCCCTCTCCCCCGCGATTAGGTTTTCCTCAACCCGTATCAACCATGGCGCACGATGGCGAAGCTGCCGCGACCGAGGATTACGAGCAACAAGCGCCTCGCCTGGAGAACAAGCGCAAGTTCGACGACACCACCGGCCCCGGCGACGAAGCTCCTCCCGCGGGCACTACCAACTTCAATGGCAACATCGCTAACGAAGCAAGCGAGTCCGTCGTCGCTCCCGGCGCCGTGACGTACAACAGCGTCCCTCCCCCGTTGTCCGAGTTCGAACTCGTGAAACAGAAGGCGGCGCAGATCGCCGCGCGCTTGGTCGGGTCAGAGGTCAAGCGGCCCAGGACGGAAGACCTGGGCGGGGAAGACCATACTGGTGGAGGGCGAACGAACGGGTTGGATCTCAGCGGCGCCTACGCTGGTAATGGTTCGACGATTTTTCATTGCGTTTCGTGCTGTTTCGTGAAATTTTCTAGGGTTTGAGGGGTATTTGGTGTGTGAGCTTGTGTTTGCTTGTCRGTCTTTGATTGAATCGAATTTTTGGATTCTTACCGAAAACAGATATGGAACGACACATTACGAGAGACACCTCCACTTTTCTAGGTGCTGCGTATGCTAGTTTTTGTAGTTAGTCTTTCTTTCGACGATGGAAACGTTTTCTTTGTACTATGGTTTTCCGTAGTCATCCCCTTGCGTTTTTCGAGAGAGTCTTTAGGGTTAAGGTATATGTGCTGCAGACGCTTAATTCTTTGTAGTGTTCGCTGGTTAACTTGGCTTCTTGGTTTCTCTGTGAAAATATTGGTTCATTTCTGTTGCTGTGGTCCGCAGAGTCGTGCTTAACCTTGTGTTGTTTCCAATTTCACGCAGATGATAGCTCCAAGCGTGATCAGGAATCGCTTTCGCAAGAAACGCATGGTCTGCATCATCAGATGCAGCAACACCAAGATTCACAGCAGTATCAGCATGATTCGCAGCAGTATCATCAGGCTCCGCAGTTTTATAACCAGGGGGGTTCCAATCAGTCAAGAAAGATTGATGTGCCGAACTCGAAGGTTGGTGTGGCCCATGTGGATCGTTTGAGCCATGGAAATGATGGAATTTGTCAGTAACCTGATCTGGGAGCATATTGGAGAGTCTGCGAGGACTGACTGGGAGCCTGGGACTACGGTAGACATCATAAAAGAGAGACTTGAAAATTAAAAATGTCAGCCTTTTTCCTTATAGACGAACGTTTATGATCAAATAGACAGCTTCAAGCCTACAGAAAAGAAAAAAGGGGTAAATGTGTCAAAAAAAATGCTAGATTGTAATTAATTGTGGGCCTGCTCATTGTTGCCACAATGGTTCCAGAATAAATAATAATTGCATATTCAGAATTGCATACTCAAAGTTTAAGCTTCAGAAATCCAATTATTAAATCCGTTTGGAAGATGACTCGGTTATCTTTTGTTGGCTGTGTCCGAAGGATAGAGGCTATGGCATTGACTCCCGTTGTAAGTTTCCAAATCCTATCTATAACTGCATTCACACTACACAACAAGGTTTGCAATGGAGTTGAGATGTAAGGTCCAACTGGTGAATGGTGAATGCAACAATCTATGACATAACTACATTCACACTATACAACAAGGTTAGCAATGGAGTTGAGATGTAAGGTCCAACTACACTAATGATGTTAAATAGTGTTAACTACACTAATTGATTTAAAACAGTCATAAGTTTTTACTCTTAATGAATATTTTTACCAACTATAGGTACAAAGTTTTCCCAGCTATAGAACTATTAGGATCCATGCACTCTGTAAAAGTATTCATGAAGAGTAAAAACTTATAGCATTTTTAAAATAGTTAGTATGGGTACACTATTTGACATCATTAGAATAGTGAATGTTGAATGCAACAATCTATGAAAGAGGCTTGCTTTTGTGCTATTGATTTGGTGCCAAAAAAATGGTCTTAAATATGCTATGTAGATGCTTTGATTATTGACACCTTGTCCTATTTTTTTCTAGAGGGTGGATCCCCTTTGTTCCAAAATAAGAAAAATGATGGAAATAGGATTCTAAAATTGAAATGAACAAGGAGCTACTCGACTAGAGCAATAATCCCCACCTATTATATTAAATAAAAAATTAAAGTCCTGCTTAAATTTAACTAGGATGGCTTCATTCGATTGAAAGTCTTTTGCATTGATCCAAAATCAATGAAATTTTTGTTGTATTTTATCTAAGAGTCGTTGCAGGAAAGGGCGTGCAATTTGTGTAGCGTTTTTTACAGTACTCATTTTTTTCTTTGGAAGTACTTTAAAATTAGAAAAACAATTTTTAAGAATAATAAAAAATATGTTTCATGTATGAAACTTTACAAAAAGGTAACCTAGGAAGGAAACCATAGAAAAATTCTTTGAGTACGAGAACTAGGAAAGTGCAAAATTTCATGAAACTAGTTGTTGTCACTTTAATTTCACATTTTAATTTATAGAAAATAGTAAAATACATTTTTTTTTAAACTAAAAATCGGCCAATTGGGAAGAATTGATGGTGATGAGATTTCACCAAAAAAATGATCTAAAAACCATCTTCAATGTTTAAGAATGGCGTGCAATCAGAGTGTTGTTTGTACACATGAGGAGGACATAAAATAGCATATTTTCAAATTTACTTTGGTAGGTACACGATTTCCTACTATCCAAATGGACCATGAAAGTTTCAACTCCAGATTATTAAATTTGGGGACTTGTAACGTAGTGAAAACCTCCAAACCTCCAAACCTCAAAGTGCAACAAATTAAAAAAAATACTTTAAATATAAATTGATTTTTTTTAATTTCTAAAAAATAAAGGATCTGATTACCATAAAGTTAAACATGTTCAATAAGAATTTCATGTTCATTGGACTTGTGCTTCAAAAGTCATACCCCAAATTAACAAGGTCACTTCAATTATGACGAAAAATAGTACCACCCTTTCTTGCAAATTTGCAATCACCCCTAAGACATGTCATTTAAAGATAAAATGGAATTCTTATTGAAAGCAAGAACAGACAATATAAAGGATTTTTAGGTTTGGTTGTGTCATCAAAAGTTTTAACCTTACAAAATCAATGAGGCAAACAATGACAACAATTAGTCAAGGAGCTCCAAAGGAATTATGTTGGTAAGCTAACATTAGTAAAAATCGGTTCACATAGACTAGGCAAATGACTTCAAAAAGCAATTAAAAAAGACAACTCATACTTATCTTAATTATGTGTACAAAGTGATTTCTTAATTCCTAAATGTTAAACTATTCATTGAGTTTGTTAACCAAGTTTTTATCCATTGATAATTCTTTTTGTTTTTATCATTATGATCATTGAAGAACAAAACATTTGAAATATTGATATAATTTTTCATAATATTTACCTAATTAATATTCATTGAATAAAATAAAATAAAAATTAATCGAATGTATCCAAAAAAAACAGTTCTCTTCATAAATCAATGATTAACCCTTGAATGTTCAAGAAATTATTTTTTGGTTGTTGTCCAACTTTGAGTACCGTTTTTGGACGGAAAAAAAACTATTTATCAATTTTTATCTAAAATATTGGGTTGTCTTTTAACATTTATATTCAAAACTAAGATCTCTATGGTTAATTAAAAATTATAAGAGAAATAGCACAAACTTTTTAAAATTTCTCTTGTGTTGAAAATTTTACTCTTTTGAAAACAAGTGTTGGTCTTGTCATAACTAGAACTTATACATTTTTATAAAAATCAATAGAAAACAAAATTATGACTAATTAAAAAATAATTTAAATGCTAAAATAGAAGTTGTCTTGGAGGGTGCACTTCCATTTTTTTAGTTGGAGACGGCATGCAATTAAATGAAGGGTTATTAGAATTATCTTTGTCCCAATTTTTAGACATGGCTTGGAAGTAAATTAGCAACACCATAATTGATTAGGATCTTTAGAAATAATGAAGGGTAGGAGATAATAGTGGATTTCTTCTACTTTTTAGTTCTACACTAGCCTTGCCAAAAGGAAATCTAAATTTTCTAGAGGTACTTTTGCTTGGTGGTACATGGCCCATATATTGCATAACTATGTAAGTAGTATCCAAGGCGGGATCTAATGTTTGTTGTAATTAAATATTGTATTTGTTGTATGAAATGTAGTTGTTGGGATATGATAAACAATAATTGCAGTGGATTAGAAGGTGGGTGACGGCACATACCTTGAATGAAGGCACTTGCAATTCACGGCTTTGACGTTTGCTAATTTTTTGGGGTTTAGGATTTGTTTGCTTGCACTAAACTTGGTTGCTAATTGGGAATGCAGTGGGTTTGTGAACATGCTTAGAAGTTGATTTTTCAAGAGGAAGTTCATGGTTTAGAATTTAAGCAAGAAAGAAAGTTTGGGGTATACGGTTGCATTCAATGCTTTGAATTCATGTGTAGGGTGATGTTTAGTACTTTGTGTAAA